>JAHWFP010043549.1:0-12380 GCA_023313725.1 Lithobius niger | reverse complement strand
GTGGAATGCTGCATCGATGTTGCGTAACGCAGGCCAAGCGACATTATGAAACAGGTTTTGATGGGCATTTAGTCAGCTGCTAATGCCCATTACGCAGCTATTACGTTTTACATTAGCTGAATGAAGTGTCAACAAGTTTTTGAACATCACCAGACATCGAAGGCAGGATTTTTTTCCTAATCTCCCCACGGACCAAAATCCTCTTGTTCACGCCGATAGTAGGGGGGAGAAAGGCCAAGTGGCTTTGGAGTGGGGGAGGAATATCTTAGGGGGAAGTGAAATTTATGCCTTCATCTCTTGGCGCCAGGGTCCATTCCGGGATGACTAGGGAAGGTTGCGGGGGCGTTGTAGCTCAACTTGCGCCTGGTTTTGCCTATTACCCTTATCAGCACAAGCACTGACCCCAGCACCGTTAATTATCTTTTAACGGCTTAATTGGTTCAGTGGGAAGACGCTGAGGGCGCTCCTTTACAAACGTGTGCTGCACAAATTCGTCCCTTGTTAGCAGCTCTTAGAACCGGTCGTCGACTCGACGTCAAGCAATAACCGAACACACCGCCAAATGTGAACAGACTTTTTTATTTTAAGACCGGTCGATGCCGTAATACTCGACTCCCCTGTATCTGTGTGTCAGCGTACTTTTTTTTTCTGTTTGGAAAACGATGACGTTCTCAATTTTTTTTCAGATCTGGCGCATGAAAGAAAGAGTTTTTAATTGGGTAGGGGGACCGAATTCAAGGCAAAGCACTGGGCAGAAATCACATAAGTGAAGCGGTAAAGAAATTCCCTGTAATTTACAGGGTGGCGGTCAAAAGCTCATGATGAAATTCCCTTAATTTTTCCAGGTTTTCCATTTCAATACAAACACTTTTTTCTGATTTTTTTTTTTGGTCTAAGGAAGATGCAGTTCAGGACTAACATTTTTTTTTCACATTTCACTCAAATTGCAATAACTATATCGCATTGCTTTGCTAAATCAAAAATTGCACTGACCTAACTGGTATTGGTATAGAGCAGGAAAAGGCCACAATCTGAAAAAAAACTAAAAACTCACTTAACCCCCCCCTAACGTCCCACATTACTTAGGCCTACGGAGTTTTCGATGTATTAGAAATGAAACAAAAAGGGAATTAAGTTTTAACTGAAATAAAGTGAAGGTTTTAGAAGTAAAAAATTACATCCGAATTACTTATTCTTTAAGGTGAAAGATTTTCCAGTTCAAATTCCCTGATTTTCGGTAGTAAATATTTTCCAAATTCCCTAATTTTCCCCTGATTTTCCGTAGTAAATATTTTCCAAATTCCCTGATTTTTCCCTGATTTTCGGTAGGAAATATTTTCCAAATTCCCTGATTTTTCCCTGATTTTCGGTAATAAATATTTTCCAACTTCCCTGATTTTTCCATGATTTTTGGTAGTAAATATTTTCCAAATTCCCTGATATTTCCCTGATTTTCGGTAGTAAATATTTTCCAAATTCCCTGATTTTTCCCTGATTTTCGGTAATAAATATTTTCCAAATTCCCTGATTTTTCCCTGAATTTTCCAGGTATAGAATGCCACCTTGGTAAAGCATTGGCCACGAATCATATAATTTGCTGAACTATTTTCAATAGAGTATAAAAATGAAAGTAGAAAATTCAGTTTTTCAGTGTTCTTCAGTCACGTTGTCTACTTTCCGTTCATCACCCTATTGATGAACCATGTTTTCAAGATTTTCAAGCACTTTTCCAGGCATGGAATTTCATTATTGCTTTCTAGGATATTTCTAGATTTTCAAGGACTAGCACAAACCCTTAATTACCTGTAGAGCTGTGCTAAGCACACTAAGAGGATTAGTTTTTTTTTTTAACATTTTCTAGCGATGTCGTTTAGCCAAGTAGAATGCACAAGTCATTAGCTGAACTATCGTGTGCATGGAAAAGTGGTGTAAACATTTGAGTGCAGCAGTAAGGTTTCACGTGGACTAAACAGTACAGCAACACTGCAGTATCTGAAACCTTACAGCAAAGTTTATTTGTGTCTTTTTACTGTTTTGACTTTGTTCTTTATCTTAAGCACAAACCGAGTTAGTTTTTTCTAATAAATGAAGCACTTCCCTGTAATGCATTGGCAACAAATCATAATATAAGCTGCTGTCCTATTTTCTGCGTAGGTAGAACATGGAAACATAACCAATGCATTATAGCATCTCGCGATATGTCAGTCGATTTTTGGGCTCATTTATGCAACGACTCGCCTTTGCATTCTCGCAGCTAGAATTTAATCGCGATGGCAAAGTATTAGCTAAATCCGA
Organism: Lithobius niger; assembly: GCA_023313725.1. NCBI lineage: Eukaryota > Metazoa > Arthropoda > Chilopoda > Lithobiomorpha > Lithobiidae > Lithobius > Lithobius niger. The sequence continues at coordinate 10,085 of JAHWFP010043549.1, read as the reverse complement.
CGTCGTTTGAATAAATGTTTTAATAATCCGTGACAATAAGATAAAGAAATCCTCCCGAGGAAATTTTCTCAGTCCGCTTTACTCGCATTATTGAATGTTTTCGTTGTGAGTCGACATAGCCGAAACTGCCGCTATGTTGGAATTTCAGATGATTTCTAGCTGCGAGAATACACAGACAAATCGTTGCGGAAACGCGTCCTTAATCTTGCCAATTCACATGCATTCTTTTATTTGAAGTCATAAATAAAGGTTAAGTGTCACAACAAAAACGGTTTCGATTAAACTGTGAAACGGTTTGTTAAATACTTCCGGGTAAACGCAAAAGTTTAAACAAATTTTCTAATTCTTATTCATTTTTAGAGTTTGAGGTTTGCATCGATTTCAAGATTCACAGCGTATAAAGCAACCCTTCCCTAATAATGTGGAGTCTTACAACGATTTGCTGCTATGCTTCCCAGTGGAGTCACCTCTGTCGCACATCCTTCGTAGAGAGTAAAAATACCGTTCTTTGAGAGTACCAGGTGTTTTATAGCGGTTTCACTTGTAATCACACACAATTAAACGGATTGAAAAAAAACGTAGTTAATGAAATGAACCCATGAAATAAAACTATTAAACAAAACTTCTTTTGATTTAAAAATAAAAGATGTGGTCATTATTAGGTTTAGTTCGAGAAGCGCTAAAGGCGGAACATTCACGCCAGATTCGTGCACGAAATTTGGGGAAAATGTCCGCTGAGTAGCACGGATGTAAGAATGCTAACAGTTAAGGCTTCCCAGAACTTAAGGCTTCTCCTAAGGCTTGTGTTAAAATAGCGAACGTCTTGGAATGACTGAAACTCTTGACACAGTGACTCACTTTTAATATTAAGGAAAATTGGAAATTAGCCATCAGCGAAAATTATACACTAGAAATAACGTGGTTCAGTAAGCCACCTTTATGCACTTACGTTTCGTCGGAGTGGCATGACCCGGATTCGAACTGGCTACCCAGTGCGCCCCCAGGTCACTTTCATAGCGCCTTAACCGCTATGCCCACATCCTCCACTGACAAATTTTAAAATGTATTATTTTTATTTTAAATGTTCCTTTTTTAAAACGACAGTTCGTTAGCATACTTCTCTGATCCGGGGGGCGAATTGGGTAGCCGGTTCGAATCCGGGTAATGCCACTCCGACGAAACGTAAGTGCGTAAAGGTTGGCTTACTGAACGACGTTATTTCTAGTGTATAATTTTCGCTGATGGCTAATTTCCAATTTTCCGTAATATTATTTACACCGATTCATGTCTATTTATTACTCACTTTTAATAATATGGGAACAAGCACCGTAACGATGATTAGACTAAAAACAAGTGCACAAAATTCAACGCCCAAAATCCAGTTTTGGGGATGCCTAGCAACCCGTTATCAAGTGCATACCGAGCCGCATTCAGCAACGAAGAATCGTTAAAAACAAACACAGAAAAGTATGCTAACGCACTGTCGTTTTAAAAGGAACATTAAAAATCAAAATAAAACATTTTAAAATTTGGATCAAGACATTTCTGACAGAACAGCAATGTCGTGGACAGACCACCTTTACCCTTCAAGTACAGGAGTGAAGCGAAGAGCATATTCTTCTGCCACTAATTATACCTGTGTGTTAACCAGGGGTGCCTTCGAAAACTAACCTGGTTGGATCAAACAAAAGTAATTCTCGTCGTTCCCACACGTCACGAATTAGCAGCGTTTTTCACCCCAATAACGTCACCAGAATAATTCGTCATCGTATCGACTCTCATTCACGTGACAGCAATAAACTCAATATAGTACTACTTTGACCATAAAGCTGGAATTTATTTACTTAATTACTGTTAAGATACGTTGAAGGCTAGTTGCTGAAGCTTATTTGTGGAATTATAACACCTAACGCAATATAAACTCGCCCACCTGATACAGTGAATTAATGTAAATAAATTCAAATAAATGCAATGAAATCTCCCTCCCCCCATGTTTCTACCGCTTTTCTGATTGGTCGCTATTCGATTCGTTCGCAGTGTTAGCTCTCTCTCCCTCAGCTAGGGCTCGTTTACGCAGCGACAGTTTTCTCGCTCACTAGCTTTTACTTGATCAATACTAAGGGCGCGTTTATGCAACAACTCGCTTTTGCATTCTCGCAGCGAGAATTTAATCACAATGGCAAAGTTGTCGTTGCCATGGTAACAACGCTATCTGGATTAGCTAAATCCGACATCGTTTGAGTAAATACTTGCAGTCTTATAATCCGTGCCAATAATATAAAGAATTCCTCACGACGAAACAATTTTCCCAAACGCTTCTGAACTCACGTTATTTGCTGTTTTCGTTGCGAGGCGAAAGACATAAAACCGCCGCCATGTTGGAATTTGAGTTGATTTCTAGCTTCTAGCTGCGAGAATGCAAAAGCGAGCCGTTGCGTAAACCCGGCCTAAAGCCCTAACCAGACTGGCTGCTCGCGGCTGCACGCCGACGTAGTATGGTGTAAAAAAGACTTCAATATTGGTCCTTAACGCAACACTCACCACACGATTGCTGCAATGTTGACCTTGTAAGTACGTAGTTACGCATAGCTTCGCACGAAATTGTCTTCTGTCTGGAGAGGCCTTTAATCTGATGGCTGCTTCTCGCCTTTACAGGAGTATGCGGCTTTCGAGTTGTCTATGCGTATCAGTAACCATGGCAAGGCAGTAACACTGCAAATGGCAGACGAGTCAGCCAGTCATCTATGGAGCGGTACCAGATAGAGACAAACGTGTTAGTTAAAATGAATAGGAAAAAAAACCGGAAGTATGAAGCGGAAGTGGCTCGAAAGTGGCAGAACTGGCGAAAGTGTACGGAAGACCGGTTGCGACTAGGTAGTCCTTGCACCGCTTGTTTGATATCACAGACGTTCAGCGGCTGAAACTTTCCGGGTTTTAGGTCTTCTATACAGCCTTACCAGCTGAGAAGACTATTGCAACGACTTTGTCCGTCCGTCCGTCGCTTTTTTCAACTTCGCAATGGTACCAGAAATTGACGACCACTGTTTACAACGTTCGATTCAGTGTCAAAAGTTAGTTAAATAACAAGGCAAATTAAAACATCGTTGCCTCCTTATAGCTAATAGACTTCTTTGACGTAAGTAAATTAAATAATAACATTTCATCGTCGAATTGAAATCCTATGGTTTTGTGTTAACGCAGCCGTAAAAACAAAAACATTTTAGCTTCGTTTAAAAGAGTCTTGTCGCATTGTTGCATGAATGAATAGGCTTACGATCGAACCAAATTCTCCATTAGGCCTATCTGCTACTTACGAAACTAAAACTGCCGTTAAAAAAATTAGGCCTAAAAAATGAAAATTAGGTCTAAAATCACGTTACCATGGCAACGTCAATAGTTGCTACGAGTCGCTGCTGCAGCGTTTCTCCTGTCCCTTCCCTACTACCACTGATCTATATAGGCTACGTTGCACATTACGTTGTAACACTGTAACATTGTAACACTGTAACTGTTAGCGTGGAGGCATACCGTGTTACAAAAATGAATAGGCTTAACTGTATACAATCCAAATCTCGTTAGTTGCTACTTACAAAATTAAAGTTGTAAATTAGGCCAAAACACTGACAATTTTGCCTAAAACGTAAAATAAGCTTAAAAGCTAACACATTCGTAACGGGCAATTCTGAGGGTTACTGTTTTTAGACTATATAATAGAGATAGCTGTTGCAATGCATGATAGAGAAGTGTGCCTCACTACTGGTAGTGGCAGAACTGCACAGAAGACCGGATGCGACTAGGTAGTCGCTGTAGCCGCTTGTTTGTTCGCAATTCGTTTTTGGTTTAGATAACTGACCTATACATGGCGAAGCTGCCTGGAAGTCACTGCAAAAATCAACGAAAATACTTTATTTTCATCCGTAATTATATTTTTGTATGGAAGTTGTTAGAAATATAAACATTCAAAGGCAATAAAACTAGTCTCATGAAATCGTTCTTATCCGCAGTGTTTACACGTCACTGTACCCCAAAACAAAACAAATAACAAAATAAAATATTCGTCATGCCATTAAAAACCAAAACCACTGGATTAACGACGTCAAAAAGCAATGAACTGAACCTATAAAAATCAATTCACGAAAAAAAAAAACGTGAGATCATAGCCAAATTTTAAAACGATAAAGGAACCCGTCAAGTTTTCACCATTAAAAAGTATCCTAATGGCAAAGCAAAAACTGCTGCTACTCCGGTTTGAACTTCACTTGTTACTAGAAACTTGGTGGCAGCCACTTTTGTTGTGTTAATTATAACTATTTTCATTGGCGGAGACTTGGAGGGTTCTTTCACTTTATTCAGTTTCGGCTATAAAAAAATTACAATATTACGATTGGTAAGCAAATTTAATTTATTTTTAAATCTAAAACTATGTCGTGGGCACTATGAGAGTATTACCACATCCACCACACCCACACATGAAAACTGCATTAGGTAGCAATTTTCAAACCTTTCATTTAACTTTAAATTTAACAGTTTGTGCGTTTAAACCGAGTTTAACAATTTTTACAAGTTTAGGGCATATACAGGCCACGGAAGACGCATTGTACATAAAACGGAAAACAAATAGCATAACTAACAAGCTGTCGAAGCAAAGTGTGTTTATTTAACAGCTGAGCTATCTTCCACTAGTTTCTGTAAGAAGTTGTAGTCTACTTTTTAAGTTAATAAATTAATTATAGATAACGGTACACAGTCGCGAATAATTTCCAGTATCTAGTTATCTCACAAAAGCGTACGAGTCTAGATGCGCTATGTAGTAATAACGGAAGTAAGATGGCCGACGCGACACGGCCATTCCTGCGCGCGACGCCGAAATGATGAAACCCAAGCCCCGTGACAAGTTATGCTAGCAAATTTACGAGGCAGGCGCCAAAGTGGGAGGCGAGCTTCAATTATGGGGAAAATTCAAGAGCAAGACTTTCTAGCAGATGTCCTTATTAAAGTTTTACATCTTAACTCACATTTTTTTTTTTTGGTGACAGTTCAGGTCTGTGGTCTGTGGTCACATCATCCAGAGCCACACAATTAAATTAAAATTATTTGCGTATGCCAGGCTTCAATATTTTCTCAACTATTTTTTTTAAAGCTTCACAAGGCCTTAAGGGAGCACCTGTCTCGCTGTAGGTGTCTGGTAGCAGGTAGGTTTTCGTACAACGCTCAACAATGTTTTAACAATGTCTTTCCATATTAATGTCCTTTCATTATTGTAACATTGTTTGTTACATTGTTTCGGCATTGTTATTTCCACCACATTGTTGTAGACATGCATAAAAAAATTTATGCGGCCTTGCAGTGCTGGAAACACCGGTTCTCGTCAGATCCCCGAAGTTAAGCAGCATTGGGCTGGATTGATACTTGGGTGGGTGACCGCCTGGGAATCTGGCTGTTGCAGACATAGGGCCTTAGGGCTTCGGGCAGATGACCAGGAGTGGTTAACGCTCGTTAAACCCTTTAAACCCTTTAAAAAAATTTCGTCAGATCCCCGAAGTTAAACAGCATTGGGCTGGATTGATACTTGGGTGGGTGACCTCCTGAGAATCCATTCTGGGTGTTGCAGACATAGGGCCTTAGGGCTTCGGGCAGATGACCAGGAGTGGTTAACGCTCGTTAAACCCTTTAAACCCTTTTTTTTATTTTTTTTTATTTATGCATGCTTCCGGCAGATGACCAGGAGTGGTTAACGCTCGTTAAACCTTTGAACTCTTTAAAAACATTTTCTTTGCCTATAGTTGTGGTATGTTCGTTAGGTTTGACAACATAAAACCCAGTTAAATAAATACATTAATGCATGCATACACAATGTTATGTTATGTTGCTTCCTTTCATTGGCATGTTGTCTCATCCTTTTATTTGCACGGAACAATATCTCTTGGCATCGCTTTGGCCGTCCGGACGTATACTGTTTCATTTCATTCTTATGTTTTAATAGAATGGGGTCTTTCGGTTTCTTTGGTGACAGCAAAGTGTACTGTCTCACACTTATAGCTAGAGAGAGAATGGTGTCCTTTGGCGTAGAATTGGCTGTTATACGTGTACAGTCTCTCATTCTTATATTTAGGTAGAATGGCATCTTTTTGCGGCGCTTTTGCCGTTCTAACGTGTATAGTCTCATTCTTATATTTAGAGGGGATGGCATCTTTTTTTGCGTCGCTTTGGTCGTTCTTACATGTCTAGTCTCATTCTTATATCTAGAGGGGATGGCATCTTTTTGGTCGTGCTAACGTGTAGGCTATAGTTTCATTCTTATGTTTAGATAGAATGGCATCTTTTTGCGGCGCTTTTGCCGTTCTAACGTGTATAGTCTCATTCTTATATTTAGAGGGGATGGCATCTTTTTGCGTCGCTTTGGTCGTGCTAACGTGTAGGCTATAGTTTCATTCTTATGTTTAGATAGAATGACATCTTTTTGCATAGCTTTGGCCGTCCGGACGCGTATAGTCTCATTCTTATATTTAGAGAGAATGGCACCTTTTACGTCGTTTTAGTCATTCCAACGTGTGTAATGTCATTCTTGTATTTAGAGACAATGGCATCTTTTTGCATCAGTTTAGCCGTTCCAAAGTGCATAGTCTCATTCTTATATATTTAAATAGAATGGCATCTTTTAGAATCGCTTTGGCCGTTGTAACGTGTTCTTAGTCTTTAATTTTGAGGGCAACTTTTTGCTTCACTTTGTCTGTTCTAACGTGTATTGTCTTATTCTGATATTTAGATAGAATGGCATATTTTAGCGTCACTTTAGCCATTTTAACGTGTATAGTTTCATTCTATATTTACGTATAATAGCTTCTTGTTTAAATTCGCTTTGGAAGATCCAGCATGTATTGTCAGACGCTTCTGTTTAAATACAATGCCCTGTTTGGTGTTATTCCAACCCGTATTAGCTCACTCTTATATTTAGATAAAGTGGTATTTCTTTTGAGGTTGCTTTGGCAATTCCAACATGTTTTGCCTCTTTCGTATTGGTAAAGGCTACCTCCCATAACTTCGACCTACCATGTTAAAACCGAAATTTTGATGCCTAAAGGGCAATTACATCCATTTTGACATGCATGTTTGACTTTTGGATCACTTACACAATAACTAAACACAAGAATTGTGGTAAAAATACGTTACTTACGTCCGATATAACAATTTAATTACTGCATCACCAAAACACGATACGGAGATCGCCATTGTTTTGCCGGAACGCTCAGAAATTAATACCGACAAATGTCACTTTTCGATTTCGACTCGCAGCCGATTGAGATAGCTGTATTGTCTGTGAGGAGCTCTACCGTCTGACGGCCTTAGCTGGCCGGCAGTATAGTGGCCAGCTAAGGCCGTCAGATGCTTGAGCTCTTCACAGTCAATACAGCTATCTCAATCGGCTGCGAGTCGAAATCGAAGAGATCCGTCTGTCGGCATTAATTTCTGCGCGTTCCAGCAAAACAATGGCGACCTCCGTGTCGTGTTTTGGTGATGCAGTAATTAAATTGTTATATCGGTCGTACGGATATTGTTACCGCAATTCTTGTGTTAAGTTATTGTGTAAGTGATCCAAAAGTCAAGTCAAGTTAAGTCCAGGAGTGGTTAACGCTCGTTAAACCCTTTAAACTCTTTTTTTTTTTTAAAGTCAAACATGCATGTCAAAATGGATGTAATTGCTCTTTAATATTTCCGCCATCTATGAATATTTTTCGATTAAATTTGGTAAATAAGTTTTGTTGGACTTTGTCAACAAGCATACCAAAATTCATTAAAATCCGCAGAAGCAAATCGAAGATCTGACCTGAATAGAAACTATGGAATTAGTTTTTGGCTTGTTGTTGTTGACACGACACGTTTCTAGACACTTTCTATACGTTTTCTACAGACCAAACTGTTTGTCCCATAAATCTGGTTCTTAGCTTATTTTACAGGTATTGCTCTGTAGACGCGCCTTTTCCAAAAGGTCTTTTGTAGGTCAAGTGGTTCGGTTAACAGGGAGCTTGAAACGACCAGATTGATTGTTTTACAATATTTTAATCATTGTTATTACGTAACAATGTCAATCAGCAAACGCCAGCTGCAATAATACATATCAGTAAACGCCAGCTGCAAGACGTAGACTGAAGTTTAACGGGATTAAACATTAAAATGAGCTTATCTAAACTCTATGGTATACCCAAAATAGCACGAATTAGAAAACAAAAACGGACTCATTTGATTCTTAAGTTAAGGTTTAACTGATCCGAAGTCAAAACAGCAAAGGAATACAAATAAACTTTCCTGTAAGGTTTCAAATAATGCAGTGTTGCTGTACTGTTTAGTCCACGTGAAACCTTACTGCTGTATACAAGCATAGACGTATATACAATTAAATCCAGTGCCCAAATTTCAAAACTTTTCATGCCCAAAGAAAGAAAATGGTAAGGTTACGCACTCGACTACTTTCCTGGCTAACTTTTTCAATGTTCTTCAGTCACGCAGTCGTCTAACAGCTGCGTCATCGGGACGAGTTGGTTAAACCAAATTTTATTTCAACGAACTTTTAAAACGCGTCATAATGCACGCCCGTTTTTTGTTTAAGATCACTTCTAATATAATTCTCTGCATTTCTCACTATCAACTACTTAAAGTGGACGCCTGCTGTTGCGCATTATGCTACCGACCGTCAGTCGATGGGATTTAAGCAGATAAGCAGTAAATCAGAAGGTGAAGTCTGGATTAAAGACTTGCCGTGTGAAAATGCAAGATCACTCATGCGATAGAAAGAGAAGAAAGTGCCCCAACTGGGCAGTGGCGTGCACAAGGGGGGGGGGGAGCAGGGTAGGGAGCATTGCCTCTGCCCTTTTGGGAAAAAATGCTTTTTTTTTGCCCTTTTTGAAGAAAAAACATGCCATATTTTGCTTTTTTGCACCGAAAAATGCTGGTGTCGCAGCGAGGAGAAAAGGGTCTGGAGCCGTAAAAAGGGAAAAAAGGAAGACGGGAAGCCCAAGAAAGGGCAAAAAATGGTAAAAAAGTGAGTGAGAAGCAATAAAATAAAAATAAAGGTTCCCATCAAAACAAAGCCTTAGCTTGCCCTTTTACTGAAAGTTGCCCCTGCCCTCTCCGATGTACTTCCTGTATACTAAGTTGGGAGCTTTAACCACTCTTCTACCAAGGCAGACCCCGTGACGGGTTCCAGCCAAACTCAAAACCTGTTCGACATTGTTTTCCCTCGTCGTATACGTATTTGTGACCCTCAGCTCACTATTGATGTAGGTTGAACAGATAAAGACGGTTAGCCGAGGCTCAACAATTCAAATAAATACAGATGCAAACCTGTTTACGTTGCCTTTTGGACTTATATCTCAGACTGCCTGAGCGGGGAATCAAACCCAGGACCTTTGAAACCAAAAGCCAAGGTCCTACCGCTGAGCCAGACTGCATGACACGGCCTTTTTTTTTTTTTTTTTTAAAATGATACGTCCATAGGAAGCATTTAACACGTGCGTATATACATACAAACGTACACTTTCCAATCGCCACTGGAGGGACGCTTATTTGCCGCGCAACACTCCAAGCGAAACGAATGGAACACTAAATCGTGAAATAAGGATTAAAGACGGTTAGCCGAGGCTCAACAATTCAAATAAATACAGACCTGAAATAGGTCTGTATTTATTTGACCTGGCTTCAAAGGTCTTGGGTTCGATTCCCCGCTCAGGCAGCCTGACATAGAAGTCCAAAAGGCAACGTAAACAGGTTTGCTTCTGTATTTATTTGAACGGCTAAGCACGGTTGGAGCCCGTAGTTAGAGACCGTCCCGGTAGCACAGTGGTTATGCAGGAAATCCGGGGTTCTGGTCCAAATCGGGGCAGTTGTCTTTTGTTTCGTTCTCAGATCAGTGTATCTTGTCCTTTGCACTATAGGCCAGTGTTTAATGCAAACTGTTTGCGTCGTTTGATGTGCTTTGTTTGACTCGTGTATCAGGTGGACGCGTTGACCAGCTGGTCAGGCGTCTGACCGGAGCCCGGAACGGTCAGTCAGCTTGACAGCCAGGAAGCAGAATCTCTGCTTGACCTAAA
>JAHWFP010043548.1:0-12671 GCA_023313725.1 Lithobius niger | reverse complement strand
GTTCTTCACTTTGTCGACCGATAATTGGTCTGAGGGATTTTTTTTTTACGCCAGGCCTCCAATCGTACAAGGCTTGGCATTGAATCCATTTGTCTTATAACCTTGGTTAGCCCCTGGCTGAGATTGACGTCAGTTGAAGAAGCCGTTTTAAAAAAAGGGCCAACTTTTCCCTCCTTTCTACCGATGGTTTCACCAAGAAATCATAAGAGAAAACCGGCAAGTGGTGTTTGGATTTACTGTGGAGTGTTAACGACATTGTTCAGAAAAACTTACTACACTAGGCCACAACAATGAACAGCAAACTTATCCACTTAAATTTTCGGTGGATAAAGGACGGTGTCCACCTTCATCAGAAGCTTCGGAACGAAACGATAAGTCCGTTACATAGTGTCGTCTGCTTTTGAATTTGCCGCATCAGCCTTGGCACCAAGTTTGCCAAGGCGGCTAAGTGGTACCAAGCCTGATGCGGAAAATTCAAAAGAAGACGATGATATGCAACGGACGTCGTTTGTTACAGAAGCTTTAATGATGATGAACGCCGTACTTTATCCACCGAAAATGTAAGTGGACAAGTTTGCTGTTCGTTGTTGTGGCATAATGTAGTAAGCTTTTCTGAAGAAATCTTGTAGGTCGAATTCTGCATCCTGAAATGTGAATACATGACTTAGGGTCAATCTTGATTTTAGTGTTTACTCCCAAAACCAGGTTTTTGAACAACTCCAGACAAATCTACATCTTTGTACAGGGGTTCACTCAGTGGATTTCTTATCAGCTAATCGTGTAGATTACCGTAAATCCCCGCATATAAGCCCTGGGCATATTTTCGAATTTAAGCCCATGCTCCGGATATAAGCCCATGAGCTTCTATGCAGGACAATGATTTTATGGGGGCAGGTGTCGACAATCTTCTAAATGCCCCAGTAAGCGAACCAAATTTCCCCGAAAACATAAATCAAGTATTTGTTTCCTTTGCCATTTTATTTTATTATGTAATATTTTACTTAACCTATTAAGTCTGAGGAAAAAACATTGCGAGGATTTTTTTTTCTTTTTTTATGCCAGAATAAGTTTCCCAAATAACCATTATTGTCTGTAATTAAAAAAATTAATTGGCTAAGTATTGTAGGGATAAAGACATATTTTCCATCCAGGGCAGAGGAATGGAAAATAAGTTTTCATTCCAGAATACCGTCCCGAATTAAACTGCAAAAATGTAATTAGGTAGCATTAGGAATAAAAACATATGTTCTATCCAGGGCCTCTAATTGGTCCTCTGAAACAAAGTTTTGCAAATCGGGCCTGCATCGTTGTAACCAGGTTAGGCCGTGAAAAAAAAATCTTCTCAACTTTGAAGGGAAACTGCGGGTCGAAAAACCGCAATTTGCGGCCAAGATATTGAAAAGAGAAAAGCTGAAATTCGCTACATGACGTGTTATCCATCGATTTCTGTAAAAAAAAAAAAAACGTTGTTACCGAAGTCTATAATTTTGTAAAAAGCACTTTAGTTGAGTGTAGACTCACTAAAAACTGCAAAAATGTCGTTCTCGTTCTTTTTTCGTAAGTTAGAAAGCAGAAAATCGGTCTTTTTTTCATCAGCGGTAGCGATCGAACGATTTCACTGGGCGCCGCCATCTTGGATTCGTTGGAAAGCTGGAATTCCCATAAATCCAGGCCTCTCAACATATTTTCTCGACGGCCATTTGGCATTAGCCAATCAGGCGAATTGTAGTAGGCTGTTTCTCGCGGTTTCAAACTAACTTTCCAAAGCATTTGAAGATCACGTTCCTTCATTGGCCTGTTGGCACCACGTGACCGATTTGACGCACTCTCATTGGCTGATGCACGATTTCAGCATGGCCGCCGCCGCCGCTTGCTTCGGATTTCACGTGAGCGCTTGTGTTTTAGTTCATCGTTGAAAATCACAAGAAAGATGATGTTTTACAGCATTAAAAAATTAAAACAACAGCCACGACGCAAAACTAAATGGAAAAGGAGCCTATAAACCTTCACACTATCGCCTGTCAGGTGGGAACAACGATTTTTAGCCTAACAACGCCGACTTTCAGACGCGTTTTGTCAACACAGGGATTTTCAATTTTAGTTCATTACCTAGGAAATGACTAATAGTTCATTACCGCCCTTAATTTAAAAAAAAAGTTTCTTTGAAACAATTAGCCATTTATTTGATTATTTTCTGTGCACCTTAATGCATATCTGTTGCGTGCGTGTAGTAAGTTTGAAATAATAGTGTCCAATAGTTTTCGCAAAAATAAATATTTCGTTAGTGCCTCACTCCATGGGTGACGGAAAAAAATACCAACTCACTCCATTAGCGACGATAATTTATTTTTTAACTTACTTTCTTAAAACGTTAAAGAATATTTAACGATTTATTTAATAAACAGTGCGAATTTTTATACTACCTAGTAAGAATATTAAAAAAAAAAAACGCGTTTTGCATAGCGAGTCATTTTAGCCATTAGTGTCGTTTACAAAAACGCATTATTTCGTTTATTAGCCCATGGGCTTCTTTGCGGGGATTTACGGTACGCATGGACCCGAATCTCTTATTGGTGAAGACGTCACAGAATGGATCGAAGAATGGATGTGAACACATTGTATTTACTTTGTCTAAAGAGTCATTTTTCTTATCCGCTTGTCTCTTGCACCTTGGCCCCTCTATGCTCCAGGCCTGACCACAGTGTTCGAGTGAGACAACATAAGGCAGACATGAGGAAAGAAGATGAGGAAAACAGCGTGGCAGCCCACCACAGGGCTACTAGACAAAACATCGATTCGGGAAGATTATTACCCTGATTAACTCAAAACTCTCTAAGGCATACGCATTTGCGATGCCTCAAGTCACTAGCCATTGCCAGGCATGAAATTGATGGGAGAGAGTTTATGAATCTTCAACCACCATCGACTCCAGCAATCCAGCATTTAGTGAGAAGAGATTTGGCAGAGAGATTGAGAGCGCGAAGAAGTGGCAAAAATGACGTGTAGTGACGGGCCTTCTAAAATCTTGGAAGCTACGCAAGCGCATACACACGTGCTTAGTTCAAATCGCCGCTGGACTGAACAGTGTGATGAACCACTGTAGTGTAAATTCCTTTTCTTAAGCCTGAAGAAGACAGCAGGAAGAAATTCAACACATTTTTTCAAAGCTGTTGAAAATTTGCAGAAATTATGAACCAGTTTTTGCAGGTTTGAGACTGGAGCTTTAAATACGTCGTCTGTGTTAGAAGGTGAATCGGTTGAGTCAACGTAATCGTAGCCACCATTTCGAGGGCCGAGCCACTACAGGGTCCTCTAAACCTGACCCCACTTGACTGCCTGGTAGCTAATTTGTCACTCACGCTAATAACTACGGAGGTTATGTTACCGCTGGACTTTGTTGATTTTTCCCATTTCCGTCACCTTCGCCTTATTAATCTGACAGTCCGACACCTTCCCAGCTTTACTTGTCCTGTTCCCCAATAGTTGGGCAAAATCAAATGAACTGTGATAACGCTTCACCCAAGGTCCGCGACGTCCTGGATGGAGGATGGAGACACAGCAATGCCTGGCGAGCAGGAGTGCTTGTCTTCAGCCTTTTCGCCAAATTGGGTCGAGAAAATTTAATCGGGGGCAAGGGGTATACCATGCCAGTGTTCCTCTTCAACCGTAAAGAGTTTTTTGAGACTCTTACGGTTACGATGAAACACACCTCTCACTCCATGGTTCTTGAGAACCTTCTGGACATTGTCACATCGGCCGGAAAGAAATGTCATAATTTCCCAGCGGCTGTCAAATTCTATTCTGTGCAAATCCAATACCCTGAGGGAGACTAATTTGAGGGCAATTGAGTCTCTCGCCATCCATAGTTTCCACAGGAAAGGAGTCCTCCGAAAAATATTAAAGGTCCAGCCTTTTTACCACGATTGACCATCTCATAGCTAAGGACCCGTACTTTATGCGATTTTGCGAAATCGCAAAATTCGCAACTTGTTTACTAATAAGAATTTTGACCCCATTTTTCAATAGGTGAGGTGTACGCCGTTTGCTGAAGCCAAAAATAAAAATTTGCGATCGCAAAATTTGCTTTTTTCCGCAAAATTCGCAATTTTTGTCCAAATAAATAAATTTTGACTGACTTTTCAATCAAAAGTTTATTAACTTTGCAGTAAATAAGACCTTCTGTTCGTTAATGGCAGCTGTTTTGAATTGGAAATTGGAATTTAAATTTTTAAAACTTTATTCATATTGTATACCACTTACGAGGCCTATTTTAGGCTATTTTTTGTTAACGATTTTGTGAGATTTTTTTTGTCGTTTCAAAATTCAGTAAATCTCGCAACATATTGTATCGCAAAATTACCTTTTTCCACCGCACATTTTAAACATTCTCGCAACAAATGTTATCGCAAAATTTTGCTTAAAAATATCGCGGAAAGCACGGGTCCCTACTCATAGCCTGATCTGGCGGCTAAGCTAGACAAGAAATGGCGCAAGATCAGACAGTGTGATCTTCACACATTTTTTGCGATTCCTTTACTCTGAAGGTCAGAATCACCTGAAAAACTTCCAGCAAGCTTACACTCATTTTCACACTGCAGATAGTTCATTATCTGGCTAATTTTTCTAAGGCTCACTATGTTGATTCTTCTCTCGTTACATGATCTCTCGTTGCCTGGTTTGTTTTGGTTCGAACTCGAACCAAAACATACCAGGCAACGGGAGATCGTCATGTAACCTGTGAAAAGTCAACCTAGTGCTCATATCCTCTATAAAAAGAGGAAATTTATTACCTGCAAAGTATGAAATTAACAGTCCTGAACGAGATAGAAGCGTCTTGAATGAGAATTCTTGGGTTAGTTCTGGTGGAAGGTTTGTCCTGCCCGAGAATGTCTTGGGCCCAGCGTGCAAAGGGTTAAGACGCTTCAAGAGCATATAAACTCTTTTCGTTGGCACTATCAGTCGGCTGCGAGCTTATTTATTTTATTTATTTATTTTAATATTATTCAGCTCTCTTATTGACGGAATCTCTCTCTTTCCGTCAATGCTATTTAAGTGCCGCGTTACCGAACACTAAACTTACACTGCCACCAGCCCACCATCATAAACAAAATGCCACTTGCAACAATTAGAGAACTGACTGAATATTACAACAGGGTTCCCACCAAAATACTGAAATCAATTTCCCTGAGTTTTCCAGGTTTTCCAGAGCAGATGAAGTAATTTTCCAGGAAATTTACCGTCATTTTAGGAAGGAATTTTTTCACAGATTTTACCAGTTTTGTGTTAAAAAGGCTGAAGCTGTTAGATGGGAAATACATTATTTAAATTCCTAATTTTTTCCTGAGTATTCCAGGTTTTCCAGGTTGGGGGAAATCCTGCACAAAGCATGTCACTAACGGAAGATTATTCAATGAAAAAGGCAACAACGTTAAAAGGTCTAAAACAATTCCTGTCTCGTGCACACCTAATATATATCCCCAACTTCCGACTTACCTGCAAACAACTTGTATTTTCTTTGCTTTGGGGTAAGCTTGGCACTTGAACGCAGTAAATCTTAAAATAGAAATAAAATTTAAAGAATAGCACATAAAAGACAGTAACACCTAACGCCATAGTAAAAATGTTCAAACAAAAACAACCAACGTTATAATAGTACTACAGTCGACACCGATTACAACAAACCTTAAACGACAAGAAACATGTTTCACATAACAGAACATTTTCTTACCACACATGCTCGAATCTAAGACACGGGCATTTTTCGAAAGCAAGATTTTAGAAAATTACCATTCTATTCTAAGGCGACGGTCAACTTTTAATAACGTAATCACCTGCAGTGTGAATTTTGGCGTATAAAGTTATCGCTTTCACTTGGGTAGAAAAAAATGGCC
Organism: Lithobius niger; assembly: GCA_023313725.1. Lineage (NCBI taxonomy): Eukaryota > Metazoa > Arthropoda > Chilopoda > Lithobiomorpha > Lithobiidae > Lithobius > Lithobius niger. The sequence continues at coordinate 6,780 of JAHWFP010043548.1, read as the reverse complement.
ACCGCTTGTAAGTTTTACGTCCAGAAAATAAGCACAAAGTTCATTCCTCTCTCTAGCTGACGAACGTGTTTGACGACCGTGCTTGCTTCCTCTTGTGTATCGTGATTGGTCAGATGCATTTTGGGGGAGGGGGCTATACTCATTCTAATGAGCACCATATTTTTATGACTTTTTATAGAAAAAAAGTGTGCCTTAAATTCAAGTACAAGTACTATACAGTTAAACCTCTTTATAACAATGTCCAAGGATTGTTAGAAGTCAATGTCATATCAGGTTTATCGCTATAAACAATCACTTTTGCATGCATTGTTGTTTGAATAATCTCGAAAATAGCATTGTTATAACAGGTTTATTGTTGTAGATTTGCATATGTGCGAGAGTGATGTAGCCTACGGGAGTAATGTGAAGAAAAAGGCGTGAGTACATATCGGTCCCAGTGTTCGAGTCAATAATTCAGTTCGAGACTGTCTCAGTACAAGGCTTAACTGTATGCCCAAAGAAAGCACAGAATGAATAGTCCTTAGCTAACAATAAGGACTTTAATTAAAAAAGACTAAAATTGCAGGGCCCGAACATGCTTAATTTTAGTTTTTATTGCCTACCCGAAAATATCCATTACCTGTTTTATAGCAGTTTCCCCCCTTTTGAGCATTTATTCCCCTAGAAGTTCGGACGAGGGCTACCCTCACACCGAGTTTCATCAAGTTTACACGACCAGTTTTTGAGCCCCGACACGAGTGTTGTTTTCCCTGCCAGATCGTACGGTACTGCGCATGCGCGGGCTTGGGCCAGCTTATATAAGCTCCAGTGCAGCGTCCTGTCGACATCATTTCTCCACATTCCAGAACCTAGCTCATGGAGGGGAGGCTTGGGCGGTAATTCAGGTAATGTATATTTTCGGGTAGGCAATAAAAACTAAAATTAAGCAGGTTCGGGCCCTGCAATTTTAGTCTTTTTATAGCCGAAGAAAATATACATTACTGTTTTACAGCAGACTTTGTCACCTGGTGGAGGGCTAGGTTCAAGTCTCCCGCTGTACGAGCCGGCGTCCCTAACGAATTTAATTCCCGATGAAGACACGCCCGTTTTTCCCAACCAACTTCACCGTGCCGACCAAGTTGGAACGACAGCGAGACTCGAGGACGAGTGGCTGTTGTAAGAGGTGAAATTGGGGAATGCGGGTTGCTCTATGTTATTAAATTGGTTGTATACCGCATGCAGGGACCTTAACATCAAAGTGGTACAAGGTAAATAATCCTAATTATACACTGTACCAGCATACCTTGTGGGAAGAAAGATGACTTTAGGATGTGTTTCTATGATGATGAACATGACACCAGGAATGGAACATTAGGTAATCCTTCACTTCAGCAGGAACGGAACGGAATGAAAGTTTCTGGTCGTGTAGATGGAAGGCAAGGTCTTTGTAAGTATGTTGGAACCTTTGATGTATGGCGTATGTTGCTTTATGTCATTCCTTAACTTAGTCATGGTTTTTTTTTTGAGATGGAGAAGTGACAGCTTCTTTTGCCCAGAAGATGAAGACTGGAGGGCAGGAACGGATGGAGCGTCGTAGGAGGAGACGAGGGAATGGCGAGGCGGATGGAAGACGGAATCTGTATTTTAGCACCTGATGAGGGCATGTTTCAAGAAGAGACGGGAGAAGTGGATCGGTGTTTGGTAGAGAGGAACGTGCTGGTTCCGTTCCTCTGTCATTGATAGTAATGTAGCCGAAGGTGTTATTTTAGTCCAGTTGCTAAGTTTTTGGCTTAACCTAAAAAAGCTGTCTGCACAAAATGTTTTTGTGAGAGATGTTATAAAATATGTCCCTACTCCAAAACATAATGATGCCACCTTGGCACGCTTGGGGAGTTCAAGATGGCATCCAAAATGGCAACGACAAAACGGTTTTTTGCTTCTAGCATCTAAACCGTTCATCCGATTGAAAATTAACCGGTTACCAATTATATTTAGAATAAAATTTCCTTCAAGAAAGGTTCTATTCATATTTTTGGTAAAATTGATCCTTCTTGCCGAAATTCGTTATTTAAATTATTTTAGGCCGTTAACGCATGTTTCATATACAATTCCTGACTTTAAACAGCTGCAGTACCATTTTCTAAGTGAGATAGATGGACGAGATCTATGGACGTAATCAGATGAAAGATGATGTACAATTTCCAACAAGGGTAATTAAAACGTTTTATATTAATTAGAAGCTAAGCTATGGCCGTTTACCTACGTTGTAGCGTTGTTCTAATTCAAATAAATTGACGTGATTACGCTTAGACGAATTCCAACAAGGGTTATTTAAAATGATTTATATCAATTAGGAGCTAAGCTACGGTAATTTTCTACAGTATAAACGCTGTGCATTTTGCGCTATTTTACCACAAGTCCATCTTTAAAATGCCGTAGCTTACACTTAAGCCTAATCAAATCCATTTATCCGAGTTAGAACGGGTGGTGCAGCAGTTTAAAGATGAAACACGTGGTAAAATAGAGCGAAAAGCAGTGTTACGTGTGTAAACTGCCGTAGCTTAGCTTCTAATTAATATAAATCGCTTTAATTACCCTTGTTGGAAAATATACCTCTTCTTCTTTCACCTAAGCCTAATAACGTCCTTTATCCGAATGAAAAAGGGTACCGCAGCTGTTTAAAGTCAGTAATTGTATATGTAACATGTATTAACGGCCTAAAATAATTTAAATAACGAATTTCGGCAAGAAAGATTAATTTTACCAAAAATATGAATAGAACCTTTTTTGAAAGAAATTTTTTTCTAAACATAATTGATAATCGGTTAATTTTCAATTGGATGAACGGCTTAGATGCTAGAAGCAAAAAACTGTGTTTCGTCACCATTTTTGGACGCCATCTTGAATTCCCCAAGGGTTCCAAGGTGGCATCGTTATGTTTTGGAGTACTGACATATTGTAGAACATCTCTGTGCAAAAACATTTTTTGCAATCTATTCTTGTGGGTTTTTATGCCGGCTGACGGACTATTTTAATTGCAGAATGGAGGACCGGAGTGGTCTGGGACAGCACAACTTTGTCGGATGCGAGTTGAGGAAAGATGAGACAGGTTGCATCGCGCAAACCTATACATGATGGAGGTTGTGCAGGGACGTGCGCAAAGGGTAGAGGATTGAAGAGAAATCTGTAATCGTTCCTACAGGGGAAACGCTTTGTTGTAGGTTCCGGAAGTGGTGCGGAAAGCAAGACTGCTGGCGAAGCAGAACTAGGATGCTGGGAAGGACCTGGGTCCCCAAAGTTAGAAGGAATCGGATGATCGGAGAATGAACTGTCGAAAGGGACTCGTCCTTGAGAAAGCTATGTTGCTTGTCAAGGGGGAACGAGAGGGATCAGACCACTTGAGGTACAGGACGGTAAAAGCGGGAGGTGCGGAAGCAGTGAAGTAGAACTTCGTGTTGGAAGCGGGCAAGTTGTGGCTAAAAATTTGAGTTCAGTGTAGAGATCGCTGACAAGTTGAGTTTTCAAGGAAAAAGGACTTGCATTCTAAGTCATGAGGAGTTCGTCCGCATGGGGTCGGTGAGGTGGTAACAGTACCGCTAGACGGAGTCACAGGGTTCGTAGTGGTAGAAATGTGTATCGAAATGGTAGGGGGTAGATACCCATGAACATTGTGATGTCCTCTGGATTGAGGAATATGAATGGCGAGACTGGTGAAGTGGTCGTGAAGGGAACCATTGGCTCCTTGAGGCACGTCCTTGGTGGAATGGGGATGCAAGAATCGAGGTCTCCGGAGCTAGCGCAACCTTCTATTGGAAAGAAAGGAATGCTGTGCACGATCTGAATAGGTATAGTAGATAATATGTGTCGGGAACCGTGGCGATTGCTATCGTTACTCGTTAGTAACATTGGTGTTGTGGGGGGGATTGAGGCTTAATGGCGCATCGACAACTTGGTCATTAGCGACATTGGTGTTGTCAGAGGGATGCCGGGACGCAGACCTGTAGTAGGACAATCTGACCATAACCGAGAGGAGCAGGTAGCAGCAAACTGGAATGATGAAGAGAATTGGTGAGGAACCGAAGGCGTTGAAATGTGCAGGGCCTAACTGGGAACTAAAAAACCCAAGGTAGGCTGGACATCATCGATGTGGAAGGCTGTGAAGGGCGGCGAAGACCTTTGGTACACTCCCTGCAGGGGGGCAGGCGGACAGCAGGTGTAGCTGACAAGCAGCAATGGGTGGAACAGCAGGCCCTGGTGCCGAACCCCAGTGGTTATAAAACCAACAGACCGTCGGAACGGCATAGTAGATGGCCCGAAGTGGCGTAGCAAAGAACGCAGGAACGAGGAAAGCATTCTTAGAAATGCAGGGACGAAGAACGTGTCCACAGGAATGCAGAGACGGCCGGAACGTAGAATCAAGTAGGAATTGGGACCGGAGGCGGAACGCCAACGGAATGAATGAAGGGTTAATCGGTTTCGCGAAAGAAACCCACGGAATTGGCGAGAGTTGAAGCAATCGTTGAGACTGCATGTATTTGTCACAGGGAAACGTAAGCCGATGAGAAACCGTGGAGATGGTAAGAAACATCCTATGGTCCAGTCCTCTCAAGGAGGATCGATGTCGAGAATGCTGGCGGTTCTCATGTGTGCCACTCGCAGGAGTGATGGTACGCGGATTGATGATGTGGAACGGGAATGAAACTATCTCAGTTTCCCTTACGTGTCTTTTGGAATCGCCAGGGCCGTATGGGAAAAGCATCCCTCCTATGCAGAACTGAGTTTGCCGTCGATCTGACTCCCCAGTCGATGTCCTCTTTCTGAAATTCCACCACCTGCTTGAGAAGATCAATGCAGTCACTCGGGATCTTCATGTCCTGGTTGCCTGCCGGGGTCCGGATGAAAGATTGTAAGGCTGCCAGTGCAGCCGATGTGATGTGCTCAGCGTGTGATGCTGCTCTCATGCCTATCCTTAGGAGCCTCTCTTCAGCTTCGTATTGTTTCACCGGGATGTGAATCAAAGGTGGCTTTGCCAGACACGAATCGTAGTTCATCATGACGGATTCTGACATGTACTCTGCTTCTTTAAAAGTGGCATAGTCTCAAGGCTTAGATGGCACTTTATGGTGTGGGCCAAAGCTTGTCCCAAAAAAGCAGTCCAGCTTACTGGTGTCGTGGTTGGGGCAACTCCTTGCCCGTAAGATGGTACGTCCTCCTTCCCTCAATTGTCCACCAGTGTCGAGCAATGAGCGGTGCAACATGACTAACCGAGGAAGTAACACGAAGTCCTGTGTAACATCTTCAGCTCGTAAAGAAGATGCTCTCGGTGCGTTCCATGTCATTACATCGCCAACAATTCATCGCACGGATAATTCATCGCGGTCAATTAATCGCTGAACAATTCATCGCATGTTTATTCGCAGCATGCAAGTTTGTCACGGTAGCTCAGCTGTTGGTTTCATGCTAGACATTTACCGTTCGAGTAATATCCAAGGGTTGCTGGTTCGAACCAGCAGACAAAATTAAGGATTTTTTTTTCTATGAGTAATTAAACCAGATATAACGGAAGTATTGTGTCGCCCATATTGCACTCGCTACCCCTGCATTTCTCTGCAAATGGGAAAATAATATGGCGATGTGTGGACCAAATCAAAACAATGTGTCGTGGCAGGGGTGATACAGTAAATAACGAAGTAGTAATGCTCACTGACAACCATAACCAAGAACTGATGTTGCAGCTAAACAAGTAAAATTAGTAATGAAGGTTGATACGACCCGGGCAGTGGAGGCTACTGACACGCCATCACGTACACTAGCCACGAGCATGGGAAATTTAGAAGCCTCAGTTCTGGCTGAACTTCCCTCTAAAGATGTTGTCAAGCGAAATATTAGACAGCACAGAATGCATTGCATGCACCGCTCCCAGAACCTGTAAACCTTCGAGAACTTATAATTCCCCACATGTACAGCATATGTAATGATGATCTGTTAGGGGTGCGCGAGTTGAACAATTTTAATTCGAGTCGAGCCGAGTTTGAGTATTTGGTTAGCACACCTATTTTGCAAGTGTCTTTTTATTTTTATTTGTTAGTGTAATAACAATTAAGATGCTGCGTAACGGACTGTGTGGGTCAACGTCTACAACTAGTTTTCCAGTTTTTAGGACATAACTTTAAAATGGGGTGAACTAGTGGCTTTTAATTTGCACCATTGGAAAGCTCTCGTCGAGACGATGAATTTGGTATATTCGAATGTCAAAATCGGTCAAAGATTGGCGAAGTTATCGCATTTTCACCAGATTCGAGTTTTCCGAGTATGGATGCAAGCGACGAGCCGAATTTGAGTATACGTTCCGTACTCGGCTAGTCTCGAATTTTTCGATTATCGCACATCCCTATGCTCCATTTACTTTAATATTTTCTTCTGTATTGGAGATCCGTTGGTTGATTCCATCAAACATAAGACGCATGTTGGCCTGCATTTCTGTGATGGCATCGAGCGTCGTTTTTCGGCGTGACTGCGTCTTTGTCGTGGGCGTCGATGACGACGAATCACTTCCAGAGTGGCTTCAATTCATGGTGTTTGCTGGTAGGAAATCATCTTTCGAAAGCCCTTCACGTAGAAGTCTTTCATCTAGGACTTCTTACATTTTTTATGTATTTTTAGTGACCAAGGTACGAAGCTTAACCGCATCAAAAATGTTAATAAAGCTGGTTTTTTTTGTTTTTTTATTCTTCGTGGGTGCCTCACTGAGTCGGACAGTGGACCTTTCCTATTTCTCCACCCCACGACAAGCCTATTACT
>JAHWFP010043530.1:0-12871 GCA_023313725.1 Lithobius niger | reverse complement strand
ACCCACTCCAAGAATGCGAAGTCCAATAACACTACCCACCCCACTCTTTCCAATCCACATCCCAGACATTTTCTATCAACCAAACTCGTCTCTAAACCTGTTGATCTCAATTGCCAGATACAAATCACGAACCTCCATAACGTCAATGGAGTAATGTATGCCATACCGTGTGCTGACTGCAATGCAGTCTGTGTGGGAGCATTAAAGCGCCGAACTTGTAACCGAATTCAAGGACACCAACGCGCTGCCAAAAAGGTGAAAGAACTGGAGTTGCTCATCACCAAGCCAGCACAAAAATGCAAAATAATGTGGAAAAATTCCAGAATCCTTCTTACATGAAATTCCAAGTTTGGACCCCACCTCAGATCACTCTCCCATTCAACTTTTCCAAAGTGCAAAAATCTTACTCATGAATATTTAGGAGCCAGCGCACAAAACATTGTTACGCCTGATCTCACCGTTCACCTGTCTTCCTATTGAGAGCGGAAGCTCCCATTCTCTGTGAGAAGCCACTATTGTAGCAATAGCAAGACTGCATCTTCACAACGTCAACAGCCGGATTCAAAAAGTGCAAACCCATGTGTATGTAGTGTAAACTTCCTTGAAATAATTACCTGCCTGAAGAAAACAGCAGAAATTTAGAAACTTTTTCTGAAATTAAAACTGTCGAAAATTCGCCTCATTGCAATAGCAGTTGTATTTGACATATTTGGTAAAAAGAACATTTTGCCGCCCCCCAGCCAGGCCGGCTAAAAATGGTTTCTTTTGCTGAAAAAAGTACTATACCTGTAAATTTTAACATTGTTGTACCAATGATGCTGTTGGATGCTTCAGACTTGAATTGCCGCCTCAGTGTCCCTACCGCACTGGCGCATTCGCGGTCCTCCCTATAAGAGTGGCGGCTACGGGGGCTCGTCATCTCTTTGTCTCTCATTTGTGCCAAAAGGTGGCTGGGAGCGGCCTAAGGTATAGTATATTCTTCATCAAAAGAAACCATTTTTAGCGGCCTGGCTGGGGGGTCGGCAAATTGTTCTTTCTTTGTGATGTAAAAGTACCATACCTGTCAATTTTAGCATTGACAGGCCGACCTCGTCAAATTTGGTGGCGGGCACGTTTTGAACGAGTTCCCAGGGTTCTGAGGCGGTACGTCACTCCCGTGGTGCTCGGAGAGAGGGTAGAGAGGGTTTTGGAGGTACTCCCCAAGTGGTGTTGCTGTCTGTTGACAGGTTCCACCCCATTGTTGTTTTCCTTGGTTTTTTTTTAATAAAGGTTAGGGGAAAAGAGAAGGGGTGACAGTTACCTGTTGCGTAGATCTTCAGACTTCTTAATGTTGATGATGGGTGGTTTCAGTGCACACGAGGCGGTCGGAAGAAGTGTTCCAGAAATGTTGGTTGGGCGTTCGTCTGAGTGTTGGATAAATAAAGTTGGTTGCAGGTACAGGGCTAAGATCCATGAAAATACTTTGTTTGTTTCAAAAAAAATCTTAACATACTTCCGGCTAGCTGTCTTAATATAAAAAAAAAGAGAAACAAACAAAGACAGCTAGCCGGAAGTATGTTAAGATTTTTTTTTTGGTGTAGCGTTCCGAAAGGTCCAGGATGAAGTTTGAGAGAGGCCGGCTATGTCCCCGTTTATTGGTTGGAGGGGTGTGGAAGGGAACGTAGGCCCATGCAATATTGCCTAGCCTTGGATCTGCACGGTACGCACGGAATGTCGGAGGATGGGGTTACCGGAGAGGGCTACCATGTCGTAGTGTAGGGAGTTAACTGGACGGAGTTATCATACTGCCATAAGAAGTATGCCAGGAGGTTGTGGGATGCGATGTTTGAAAGGTGAAGCTGTTAGAAGAAATCTGGGTCCTGTTGTGATGGGGCTTCAAGAGAGGCTTGAATCGAAGATTTCCATAGGCCATGATGGGAAAATTTCAGGCTTCAAACGTGGTTCATGGGGCGTTGCAAGTAACGCAGAGTGTAGAAGACGGAAGGGTCGAGAGTAGGGAAGGTGCAATTTGTGTAGGTTGTCAATCGGATGTAAGAGCCTGGAAAAAAGGGTTGTCGGGGAGTTGAGACCAGTGTGAGGGAGAGGTGGTTTGGGTTTACCGAGTATGGCGTGTGTAAGCACATTGTCAGTTAATTTCTTGAATTGTGCTGCATTCTGGGCTTTTAGATTCTTCACTTCTTCTGTGAGTTTGCTTATTGTGGTGTGTTGTTGAAAAAGTACGTCCTGTAAATGGAGAAGGTAGCGCGTGACTTTGTGAACGTTCGTCGTATTGTTGGCGAGCACGAACGCTAAGACGCAGTTTGTGACGAAGCGTCAGAAAGATTTTAACGTGGTCGACGTCGACAATGTCGTCGTCGTCGAGACCGTAGATAGGTATCGGTTCCTGTAGAGGAGGAGTTGGCACAGTAACTCGAGGCGCTGGAGAATTGGATTCAATTGAAGGGGTGGTTGAATCAAGCCTGAGGGATGTTGCTTCCTCTTCCGAATTTCAATGATGTGGAGAGAAGGGGGTGGCAGGAGTCACATGGACTTTAAACAACGGGGCTTCTTCGTCTTGAATAATTTCTATGATTGTGGGTTCGGTGGAACGAACTGGCGTTTGAGACGGCTGGTCGGCCAATGAAGAGTGAATTGAAAGAACACTGTCCGCTGTTTCGATGGATTCCGTTGTTTTTGTCCATGATTGCTGGGAGAGAGGCGTGTTAGCACCTGAACAGGGTTGGAACCGCCCGGGGTTGGGGGAAATGCAATTATGGTTGATGCAGGAGATGATCGTGAGGAGATGGATTCTTCTCTTAGTTTTTTGGTCGTAAGCTTTTGACTGATGGCTTGACGTTTGCGAGTTGCCGATAGAAGTTGTCGTGATGCGATTTCGCGCTATGTAGAGAGGGGAATGGTTACACAGATGGGGCACCATTTTGTAGAATTCGAACTTCCGATGATATTGACAAACAGTTTTGTAGGGGGTTAAGAAGGCCCGCACAATGGCATTTTCCATGGTCGTCAATTGACGGAACTCGGCCGAAGTAAATGTCCACTTCGTCTTCGATGTATTTTGGCTTCTTCGTTTTCACCCTGATTGTGAAGAAAGTGCGGTGACATGGATGAACCACGTGGAAACACGGCTACGTAGGGTGCTAGGTAGCATGAACACAGTACAAAGGGTTACGAGAAGAAAGGTGGGAAGCGGCCGGAAGTGAAAGGCGGAAGCAGTTTCCTGAAGGGAGCAGTAGCGCCCCTGGTGAAAAAGAGCGACATCGAATAGGACGTGAAGGAGAGCAGGGAAATGCATCGTAAGAAAGCGGCCGAAGGGCGAGTGGTTAGGGTGTGAGGCAACAGGTGTAACAGTTCCTGGGTTGGCAGAAATGACTAAGGGGCGAGCGTTTCACAGCCTGGAGAGGAGAATACGAAAGGGGCATTCATTGACGAAGGGAGCTCCGGAGAACATAACTGAAAGGACAGGTTCGTCGGAGGCGCGGGGACTCGGCGGTAGCCGAGGCCGACGGAAGGAGGAGAGGGAGAGCAGTGATTGAAGCGGAGCTTCGGTTGCTGCAGCTATTTTCGGATTGAATCCCAATTCCGTACGAAGGGGCGGGGAACTGGGGAACCAGGCGGCATGCAGAAGCGTTGGAGACCAGAAGACAGAGATGTCGGTGTAAGTCATGATGGAAAATTGATGCCATTCTCGAGTCTGTGGAAGGCGTGCGTCGACTGGAAATGGAGAACGGAAGAGTCCGAAGTCTTGCCCGAAAAGAAGGCGGCGGGGAGGCCCCGTGCCTTGCATCAGAGTGGTGGTATCCGTGACTTGAAGAGCCGAAAGGGGACCCCGGTGGTGTTGTAGATAAAAGTATGGGGGGGGGGGGATAAAAGTATGGAGTGCGAACAATTGGCGGTGAGGAAAACTCGATGGAAGAGTCCGTTGTCTATCTGGAAAAGGCAGAGGGGCTCGGTTGTTGCCGGGAGTTGAAGGTGTGTGGTCAGATGCAAAGGAGTGAGGCGGACGAACCATGAGAGAGGCGGACGACCCTGTCATTGGAACCGACCGAAAGGGAGAAGGGAGGCGGAAGCTGGAGGTGAGTGTGAAGGCTGCGAAGCACCATCCAGTTTAGGAGTGTCGGATGCGAAGGGACCCGGCGATTCCCTTGGTAGTAGGGAATGTTGGATGTCAGAAGGCAGTTGATCTCGAGAGCATGATGATTTTGGACAAAGTAGGTCAGCACGATGGGGCGATCGAAGGCAAAATGGGGAAGCAATGCTGATTCAGAAATAGCAAGGTCGTTGTCTTTCCCAATAAGCATGAGCATGCCTAGACAATCGAACAAGGGATAGGTGGTGAATCCCAGAGTGAGGAGGATGGTCCCGGGAAAACACGGGGAGAGAGCCACGTTGCATTCAAATCTAAGAAGGCGATTCGATGGGAAGCCGTATTCATTGACGGGACAGACCCGAGAGCAGTGGTGATGCAACGAAGGGCGGGCGGGCCAGCCTGGGAGAGACCGAAAGGCGGGGCCAGTTCGGAAGGTGGGTCGATCCTGGGAAAAACACGGGAAGGGAGCCACGACGTTTTCCAGTTCCAACGAAGGGCGAGCGGCCTGGTGAGTAGCGACCGAAGGGAAGGAGCCAATTCAGAAGGTGGGTCGGAAGGGAGCCATGGTGGCTATAGTTCAAACGAAGGACGGCAGCAAACTCGGGAACGACCGAAGGGCAGAAAGCCAACTCAGAAGGCGGGTCGGCGCATGGCGGTGACTTGGGTTGGGTGAAGGAGAGCAATTGGTCAAGGAACGACCGAATGGCAGGGAGCCAACTCGGAGGGTGGATCGGACCCGGGAATACACGGGCAGGGAGCCACGATGTCTTCAGTTCCCGTAAGGGCGAACGACTTGACCATGAAGCCAAAGCGTGAAGTGAGTTGGATCCGAGCACGGGAAGGGAGCCAAGTTGTCTTCAGTACCAATGAAAGGCAGCAGTGTGACCAAGAAGCGACTGAAAGGCGAAGGCCTGAACAGAAGGTGGGGGCGGACCCGGGAATGCACGGGAAGGAAGCCACGGTGACGTCAGTGAAGGACGGGCGGCTTGACCAAGGCGCGAAGCCAACAGAAGGTGGGTCGGACCCGTCAAAGCACGGGAAGGGGGCCACGATAACTTTGGTTCTGGTGACGACGAGCAGCCGAGCCAGGAGCAACTTAATGGTGTGAAGCCAATTCAGAAGGTGGGTCGGACCCATGAAAGCACGGGAAGGGAGCCACGGTGTCTTCAGTACCAGCGAGAGGCGAGCAGGTTGGCCAAGGGCAGCCGAAAGGCGAGAAGCTAAAAATCGGTCCTGGGAATGCACGGGAAGGGAGCCACAATGTTTTCGGGGGGAAGGGAACTTTAAGATGCTGACGAAGGACGAAGAACCAACAGAACGAGCGGCCGTCCGGGATGGTGGCTTGACACAAAGAGATGATGAGCCCGCGTAGCCGCCGCTCTTATAGGGAGGACTGCGCATGTGCATGCGTGGTGGGGACACTGAGGCGGCAATTCAAATCTCATGCATCCAACAGTATCATTGGGACAACAATGCTAAAATTGACAGGTGTAGTACTTTTACAGAACAAAGAAATGTAATTGTGAGAAATATCTGGAGAAGTTGATCAAGGACTTGGCAGATAAACGCCATACGCTGCCCGAGAGAAAGCCAACCAGTTATCACAATCGCTTATATCTCACAAGAAGAACCCTGTCCAATGTCGCTCACCATTTGGTGAAACCAATTTAGCCCTACTAGCCAAAACGGTGACTAGCAATAGAGAATGACACTAAAATAGAGATATCTCGGGATCCGTATAACCTTAATAACCTTAAATGTATGGACTGGCCCAGCGGAAATCGGGAGTTCTCTTTGCTTCACTATTTTGTTTTCCACTTTTTCTGCACAAAATGTGAGCAAGACCTTGGTTAACAGAGCAGGGAGGGGGCTGCCCTCTTGAGTGGTTCCCCGTAAGTTAGTTCCCAGTCCGTGCCTGCTAAAGATGAAGGATTTGTGGCATTATGCTCACATTTATGTGGTCTATACAAGAGCTTCTTCTGCTACGATACTGGCATTAAGGGAAGATGTACAATTTCTGTTTGAGTGCATAACTTAGAAAAACTTGCATCATGTTAGAGGTATTGGTACGTAGCGAGTGGAAATTCCGAAATGGCGAGAGTGTTGTAAGGTCTACCGGCAAAGGGGTGACTTTTACTGGATTAACATTGAAGAGGGTTGCAAATGAATCCTTCAATATGTTGTCTTGACCTCCATTAGAATCTCCAAGTGCAGCAATATGCTTTGGTAAAAAAAAACTTGATTAAAGAGGGTCAATTTCATTATATGTGATGGTGCAAAGTAGGGCAACCACGATGGTTCCAGAATTCGGAATTGCACATTCCAGAAATTGTACAGGTACTTTGCTTGTATATTCGCAGAATTAAGAAAAAATCTTAAGAAGAAGAAAAAAGAAGAGATTCTTCTCAATTAGGGCCTGCAAGTAGGGATATGTGATACTCGAAAAATTCTAGCCACACGAAGTTGTAGTGCACCTCGTAGATAACAATTTAAATGTATGCCTCTATTCCAAAAACACAATTTTTGAGCCGAAAGACGAATGTGGGATGAGGAAAGGATGAGATACTGAAGAGAGAATGGAAAGTATAGGAGTCCAGATGTATTTACACCCCAGAAAAGCCGAGTTAAAAAAAAAATTTAAAAAATGTAGTGGTTATGAAGATTTATTACCTGACGATGTCCATGTTGATCGTTGGAGTAACAAAACCGGAATGAGGATTCAGGATATCACATATTATTGACATCCTGGGCTTAATGAGAGTTTTCCCCAGATGACAGGAGAAACTCGTTTGTTTTTGTACATCAACATCAACGAAGAAACGTAACTGTAGACCGGTTACTCTGCACCCAGTAAATTGGCTAATTGACGATTTAGCCATCATTTTTAAACAAATGACTGGCCCTTCGGCTGTGGACATCTGTTGGCACCGACAGATGGCATTAATCTAAAATATACTTAAGGATCTGTGTTTCATTTCCTTGCAGCAGTCTGCTAAATTTCTGTGGCATGCATTCATCACTACGGCTAGATGACCAAAAGGATCAGATTCCTGATTGACAGTACAAAGATCTGCCAACTTGGCTGCAGAAAGATGGGCACTGCAATTGAAGTATTCGTACAAATTAGTGGTGGCAATTAGCAGGTTTTAAATAAACCGAAAATATCACATGCAAAATTAAATGTAAAATACAAATTACGGTATTTCGTTTCATCTATTAGCAGAATAAAACAAAATGAATCTCATGGCAGAATGTAGTAATAAGACCTTTTATAGTTTGTCTTCTCGCATGTTTTGTGTCCAGTAGGTAGCACGTATAGCGTTGCCAGACAGCATAAGTTTCCGTGGGTAAGGCAGATTGGCCGGGAAAGTCTATTCATTGGCAGCAACAACAGACTCGGTTTCGCAACATAATCGGATAAATAAGTGATGAATCTGCACTCATTGAGGGAGTATTTTTAGGTTCGATTAACCGAATCCCAAACTTCAAATCCGATTAAACGATTTGATACAACGTTGCCACCACTAGTTCAATTTGCAGGAAAAAAAAACCATTATTGTCAAGGTTTTACTGCTAATAGAATTTACTGGCTGTCTATTATTTATTTTAAATGTTTACAGCTTGGTGGCGTCAGTTAAGTCCGCTACAATTATAAAACGGAGCATCAGCAAGTTTGCTTTATCGGATCTCATGCAAACACGCCTGGGAAAGCGGCCATCGTACTTCATCAGTCGAGCTAGCACCTCTTTTGTTGCTGCATGGGTGAATCTAGCGCTGCACGAAACAAGGAGAAGACATTCATCCAATGCATGCAGCACTGCAAATTGCAGCTAAACTCACAGCAAACAGAACCGTCATTTAGCAAAGTTTAGCATTGCACTGTGAATCTGCACCACAGGTACATGTGTAAAGATTCATCCTCTTTTATTCAAGAAGCCAGCCACTTCAACAGATCAACTCAGTAGTATAACTTCGTAGATGCAGAAAGTTGGTAACCGGGTAACGTGGTCACTAGGACGGCAGGTCCAAAAACATGGTCAGCGGAGTGCAACACGTTTACTTCTTCCGGAAGCGTTTTCCCACTGAGCCAAGGAGAACTTGATGTTAGCACTATTTGCATATTAGGATACATGGTCTGGAATGAAATTCTTAAAACCCAAGATCGCGAGACGTATTGCTGACCATACATGACCACATCTGGGCGGGATAGCAAAAATTGTCCAAATGCATACATAGTGTATCCTTTCTTTTAATGTGTGTGAAAACCCATCTCTTGGCGCTGTCCTTCTTGCATCCGGTACAGGCACATACGATTTTTGGGCCCAATTTCACGCCTAGATTATATAGTATGTGTAATTAGCATAACGTTTGAAAAATGACTGGTGCGAGGATGGAATTGACGAACTGCAGGAAAATCACGCTTAAAAGCAAGTGCTAGTCTTCATTGCATTATTTGTTTTTCTAATTATGTGCAGCTAAAAGGACAGCAGGCTTCCCAGCCAGAGTCGTATGCCCATCTCTATCGATGACTAAACTACGGTACCTTCAGTGGCCGACCCTTTTTGAAAACTTGGCGGTTTCTCCAGTGTTGGTTTTGGGTGTATCACAAGTAAAGACATTTAATTTCCGCTTTTTTTGGCGAAATCGCTAATTCTGCAACATTTTCTCTAAATAAGTTATAAAAATTATTCTGGAGGGGGTAGGTAAACAATTACTAACTGAAGCAAAACTTCCATTGCGGCAAAATTCAGTAAATGTCGCAAGGTCCCACAAATTTCCAAAAATAGTGCAACATTTACCACAAAATGGCTTTATTTTTCATTAAATAAATTTAATGACAAACAAGCCAGTACAATTGGCAATGCTGTTAGAACAAGGTTGCTGAAACGGAGTAGTCGACCATTATCTTCATCGGCCACGTACGTGGTGTCTATTAAAGTTGCAAAGTTGGGCTGCAATTGTACACCCATACTTTCGTGCTCCGTTGGAATTCTTATGTTATCAATATATGAGCCAAGGGGATGCACTTATCTAATTCAGCCGTTATATCCATCACCAAAAAATTACACAGAATTCCTGCAAAACTGCACCTTCATCGCAACAAAACTAACCGCAAAATTGGGACCAGTATTATCGTGGAAATTACATGTCCTTACATACAAGCCTGCGACGAGGTTTCACTTTTTTTTTTAATAATTTAAAATAGTGTAGCATCTGCTTGTTCCCTTCAGGCTATTTTTAGGAGCAAAGACTCAATCAAAAATATATACAAACATGTTGCAGCAAATGCACTACTACATTAACATAGATGTAGTGGTAGTGCCCTCATTATTTGTACGAATCTTCACTTTTATTGTATGTACCTTTCTGGATCAGTTGAACGACAATAACACATGGTTTTAAATTTCATTTCTGAGCATCTGGAAGAATGAGAGTAGTACTTTCGACATGATAATTGCTTTAAAGGTGAAAAAACCAGAAAATAAATATTACTGAATTCTGAAAACTCAAAAAAAGTTCACAGTATGTATATATTTTTAATAGTTCAAATGAGTCAAAAAATCCTGGCGTTTTTTATTTAAATTTCTTCTTAAGCCTTTTTAAACACTCCTAGATACATTACAAATATAATAGGACAATTAAGCAGTATCATCCCCAAGTAGTCAAGACATTGACATTGACTACCGCAAATTTGAGAAGGGGAGAACAAATATGGAAGATAGTGCAACAGGCTTTTCTCACCTGTATTCCACCAAACTGACTTTGTTATGCGTCAAGTTGAAGATTAAAAAAAAAAACTTGAGTACATGTTTGCACAACATATATATTATTCCAACATTAACCATACCTGTTGTCATAAACTTTTGCATTCTTATAAGAAAAGAGTTTCAATGTAGACACTTTTAAAATGTTAGAACATTTAGGAAACTGCATCCTTCAACTGACTCGTGCAGCCACATAGAGGAGGCTGAATTGTATACACCCCACATCAAGGAATCAAGACACTGTTAAGACATGCGATGTCGAACAGTAAGTGAGCTCGAGACCATAATTTCAGGTAGATATAGTATGATCCTTCAATGGAGGTCAGGTTTTAAATACACTTCAATATTTTGGACCTTGCATAAGAAATTGGTAGCCGTGCTACAAAATTCAACCATAATTCCCCTTGATGTGATCATCTTCCTTCTCGTACTTTCAAATTTGTTATGCACTACAAAGTCCACGTGTGGCGTGGGCAAACTTGGGCGGGCAAAGGAGAAGAAAAAACAAAACTAACATTTATTGCCTGGTTAATAAATAGGTAATTGACAAAATCTAATCCAATGTTGTATCCGATTTTCTGGATGAATATTGGTTAAATTTATAACTAGATGCTGGTTTAATTCTGGTAGCCAAGTTAGTCCCAGCCATGCATCAAATATGAAATTATGCAACAGGCACAGTTTTTATATCCAAAAAAGGCCTGCTTACGCACGTACACTAGACAAAATTGAATTACAGTACTCTAAAACCCTGATAAAAACAAATGGTAACCTCTATAGGGTTTGGTACCGTTACATTTAAAAAAATCAAGCACCCAGCATTAGAATGGTTTATGATTTTGAGTATGGGTCATAGCAGTTAACAGGACTTCAGTTTCTATTGATTAGGATCAAACCAGCAAGCAATGAGTGTCAAAATCATGTGTACTTAATACATGCTGGAAACAAGTCTGTAGTAAATAACCTTACATACAAATTGATGGTACGTTAAAGAGTTGATTATCTTAGATAGGCTAAATCAGCAAATGTAACCTTATCTCACTCTTGGCCTATTTATTATTTTTCTTATTTAAATAAGGCAATGTGGGGATGGGGTGTTGTTTTAGTGACCCCTCCTTGTTCTTTCAATGTGGTTTTTGCAAGTGCACCAAGGATAAATATTCTGACATTAGTTCTATTTACACTGAATAGTTGACATATAATAATCTCGCCACTGCTTCATTATAGCAAAAACTTGTACGTAGCAAGTTCAGTCTGAGAATGGAAACTGAATCAGATTAATCAAAGCTCCTCGTCGTAGTCGTAAAACAAGTCATGAAAGTCGGGATGGGGAGCAAGTGTGCGTAACAATTTTAACTGATGGTTGCTTGAAACATTTCTGCTTACTTTAGTCTTTTCAATATACAGTGAAATGGGACCTTTCAAGAAACCGCTTTCCAGAGACAAAATGAACTCCTCCACCAGTCTATCAGTAATAGTACTATTTCCACACATGCCAAGAAGACGAATATTGGGGCAAAACTTGGCTATTGAAATAATGCTCTGTTCTTCAATCAAATTTCCCTCAAGCCCACCAATGTATCTTAAGTAAACTCGTACTAAATTACCTTTACTTGCCACGTGTTTTAATCCTTCACCCGAAATCCCCAACCAACTCACATCCAAGGCTATCAAAGATGGTAAAGATGCAAGAAAAGAAACTCCAACATCACTCACATCAGTAGAACTGATATTCAAAGCCTTGAGTTTCTTACATTTTTCAGCCAACACCATCATGACGGTGTCGTCAACTCCTACAGCTCCAGGCATCACGAGCACTTCCACATTCTGCAAAACATCTAACATTTCATACCACTCGTGTGGTGTCATAACATACTTGGATAGAAACAATGTCTTTAGTGTATTTTGGTAATGACGCAACAATTTCATCAGCTTATCTAATTGGAGATGACCAGGATCTAGCTCTTCAATACCGTCACACTTATTGATCAGTTTTTCTACTAGTATGTCATAATTGCTAGCCTCATCAATACCCCCAAAGTAGAAACCCTTCAAGTTTTCATTTAAAGCATCTACACATTTGTCAGTAATTTTATAACTATTTTTAAGAGCTAAATGCTCCAGTGATTGGCATTCATGTAAGAAGCGGGAAAGAGCTGCATCGTCCATACCATATGCTGACATTAAGCTAACTTTCTTCAGTTTAGTGCAATGCTTGGCTAGATTTAGTAAACAGCCGGCAAAGATGTCTTCATGTGACAGTTCACACAGTTTCAGCTTCATTTCAGTTAGATTAGGGCAACTCTCAGCAATTATGTCTAGCACTCTGCATGTCAACTGGTCTACAACATGCAAGAGCAATTTATCGGCTTGATCTAGCACCAGTCTTTTCACAGTTAGTCCACAGCGAGACAACACGTTTGACAGGATCTTGTCGGTTAAAGGAATATTTTTCAAGTCAACCTCTCTCAGTTGGCTCAAGTTGAGTTCGGTGGGCCAACTCCATGTAACACTTTTCCCGATTTCCCTC
This sequence comes from Lithobius niger, assembly GCA_023313725.1. Lineage (NCBI taxonomy): Eukaryota > Metazoa > Arthropoda > Chilopoda > Lithobiomorpha > Lithobiidae > Lithobius > Lithobius niger. The sequence goes on along the minus strand of JAHWFP010043530.1, from coordinate 489 downwards.
CAACGACGACAAACAAATTCAATTCTAAAACGCTCTTTGATACTTAAGAAAGAGAAAATGAACTCTAATATTTCGTTTGGTAAGTTCTGAATGGTTACGCAAGTAGAATGGTGAGCCAGTTCTTGGAAATGTTTGGTATGTTTATGATCGTTATGCACAGACATTTTGTTGGTCTTGTTGCGACTTAAAACTCCTGGAATTGAGACGATGAATATATGTGCTGTCACACAGAAGAAATACTGTTTACACGCTCAAAAAAAATGGTGACTGGTCCGAATATTGCAGCTACATCAGTTTACACATGGAATGGCCGGCACAGGACCTGCAAGGGATAAATTGGACACCATGAGTCGATAGCTCACTCGATTACTAACATAGAACTGCAGAACTAACAGAAAACAGGAAAATAATGCAAATTACACCCAGTGCCGCAATCAGGGGTCGTGTAAAGGGTGCAAGGCACCCGGGCCCAGGAGGCCAAAATCCACG
>JAHWFP010043525.1:0-12343 GCA_023313725.1 Lithobius niger | reverse complement strand
TTGTCCATACCTACGTTTTAGGATATAGAACTTGAAAATCGGTTCATCGGTTCGATCTCTAGGTAAGGGCAACATTTCTAGCCCATTTGGCTTTCCGTGTCAAGAATATTGTAGTTACATTAAAATAGCATGCGAAAGGCCCTAGGCCTTGTCCATACCTACGTTTTAAGCTATAGAACTTGAAAATCGATTCAGTGGTTCGATCTCCAGGTGAGGGCAAAGAGTCCCAACAGCAACATTAATGATTTTTGCCCAGTGCTCTACTATAATAATTGCTCAGCCGACGAGAATACTGCAGTCACATCAAAATTGGGTTCAAAAGGCCCTCGTCGGTGTGAATACCTACATTTTAAGCTATATAAATTGAAAATCGGTTCATTGGTTCGGTTTTTAGGTGAGAGCAAAAGTTTTAGCCCATTTGGCTTTCCGTGTCAAGAATATTGCAGTTGTATTAAAATAGCCTGCGAAAGGCCCTAGGCCTTGTCCATACCTACGTTTTAAGCTATAGAACTTGAAAATCGGTTCAATGGTTCGATCTCCAGGTCAGAGCAAAGAGTCCCAACAACAACAAGAACAACAACAACAACAAGAAATGACCATGCTGTGGACGCCGAACGGTTCAATTGTTGTCATTAAAATTTGTAATGCGGTGAAATAATTATGACACGGCCCCAAATACCGAATTTCGTTGGTCTATGTCAATTTTGGGCGAAACTATAGGAGTTCAAAGTTTGACGTTTAACACAGAAATTCATGCTGAGGCTTACATAAGGACCGCTACTGCGGTCCTTGATACTTTTAGAATTGGGGTTAGCAGCTTTCCTGTTATCAGCAGTATTCCACATGGCAGCTCCCAACTGACAGTCTTTAGCAGCATTAGAGTAACTGAGCAACGTTTGCAGGTAAGCTTTATATCGATAGGTGTCGCTACCTCCAGAAATCAGCTTCCCGTTGAAATAACAGTCCACTTGTGAAAAGAGAGATTGTAGAAATAGGTTAGTAGGCATTATGAAAGAAAGCGCTCAATGCACCAGTAAGATCTTCTCCAGCGGCACTTACAACTTTCAGTTTTAAATAAATACATGTTTGTGTCAAGTCCAAATAGTCTGCTGTTCCGTCAATCTGAAATTCTATAGTTGAACTAGGCGTTGCAATAGGGCAGTATTCGACATACTGATTGCCTTCTACAGACACTTGTGTTGGTGGAACTTCAAATATGTCCAATTCTCATTTCAAACACTCACAAGATGTAGGATGAATGAAAGACATTTTTGTTAAAAAATGCTATCTCGAACCACTTTCTTATTTTTCTTCTTCTTCTTAGCTACTGTAACTTTTCGTCGTCTCTTACTAATATTCCTCTTGGGAGAGATGCGTCTTCTCTTGCGTCCACTACCAGATTGACTGAACCTAGCCTTAACATCGCCTAATATTTGTTCGTCAGTCTCCTGTAACCTATCCTTAGCACTCTGCTTAGAATTTTTACCGGCAATTAAATCTTGTGTGATATTACTTCCGGTTCATAAAGCTTTGCGTCCTAAATAGCTGCCGACTGAACGAACGAAAGGCATAGCATATTTAGATATACTAGAAAAAAGGTTAGCAAGGCCATGACCAGCCTGGAATCTTGCTCCTGAATAAACGTTTAAACCACCTGCTTGTCTTCGATAGTGAGCTGTATAAGGGCAACAGGAAGCCATTGTTTCGTTCGCGACCTTTTCCGTTTGATGAACAAAGTGACAATGGTGTGGTCTTGGGAAGAGAACGGTATTATATCCCCAAAGGCGTCGCAAAATTTAATTTCTATTGTTTGCACGTTATGTTGTAACAGCGAATAATAATGGGGAGAAGTAAAAATAACGGACTATTGCTTGACTCTCCTATAACGTTAGTTATTCTTAACAATTGGGAGTAACTGTTGCCAACAGGCGTCGGATTTATTAGATTTGTATAAACCCAAATAATCTGGAAGGTTGTTGTTATCGTGAGGTAAAGGATTAACTGCTGTAACGGTTAATTCAGGTCGAGTTTTATAAGAGGTGCTTTTATCTAAAACTACAACACTCCCCATTGTTGCGAGACTGCCATCATCATGATAGGGGTAAAGTGGCAATTGATTTGGTTCAAAGCCTAATCTGTGAGCCATACGGTTTCCCATTAATAATCGAATGTACAGATTAGTAGTTGATCTTATGTCATTATGAATGATGTAACGTTTTATACTGCTATTGTAACTAATTCTAGGTCTTTTTCTCTTTTCGTAATCTGCATCATGAAAAGGATGTTCCTTTCCTTTATAATCTTCAATTTTTATCTCCTAACCTCTGCTATTTCCTTATTTATCGCTTCTATGAGGTCACTAGTTGTGTCATAGCTGATACCACCACTGGTGCATTTTAGTTTGTATTTAATGGCTGTAGGCGTCAATGACTGTAAATGTTTAAAACATTTCAGATTACGTCGTCTTCGCCAGCTCTCATTACGAACGGTTTATAGTCCATTCTTAAAGGAAACTGCATCTTTACTAAGGCAACCTCGTATTCGTTTGAAAGATGAAGCATTTCTGGCAGATAATTTTTGTAATGAGCCAACGTGTTATCAGGAAAGACATCAAAACTGCTGCTAGAGGGAAGTGTCACGTAGATATTATCAAGTAGGTCCATCTTGAACAATATCTCTCACCCAATATTAAATTTCGGACCCCATCCTGCCCATTTAACGTAAAAATGAGTCACACCTGCTACTTTTTTTTCTCAACATACGTTCTATTCTGTAAACATTGTATAGTTTTACAATAGGTTGTAGTTCCTGACTGTAAAAAGTCCCTTTTATGGGTACAGATTGGTAGTCTTTTATCGTGTAAACAGGTGTTTTGTAATGTTTATTTTAAATTTTACTGGCTATTGTAAAAGTTTCCCTAATCCACTTAGGAATCTACCCAGGTGTAAAGACGTGTCTGATTTTTGGTATGCGCACTAACTGACCTACCTTCAAATCACTGCCACCACTATACAAATTTGTATAAGCTTCACATTCCGTTTTTCTAGTTGTAATTTCGGAAGGTCTAAACTTAATGCTACGATGAATAGAATTGTTGTAAGAATTTACAATCTTATCTAAGACATCTACATAATTGTAGCTACCTGCATATGTAAACCAACGAAATATACGACTTTTCACAGTTTTTATTGTTCTTTCGGCTATTCCCGCTTTAATTGAGCGATTATAGGTGTGAGTTTCTTTAAGCCGAAAAAACCATAGCAGTTGTTTTTTAAAGGAATAGCTCTGAGATATTTAGTTAACACATCAACTGCAATCAAAACGTATTGAAAATTGTTATTGAAAGGAGCATATTTCTTTAAGTCAATTAGGTCTGACTGCCATATTTGATCTTTTCGATAAGCTATGAATGGGTTATGCTTAAACTTGTGTCTAATGTCTTTACGCAAAGTATAAGCATCATGATATTTTAAGAATTTGTCTGCTTGCTTTCTACTAAAGCCATATTTTTTAGCTTCACGATACAACCTCTCTTTACCCCCTAATGGCCCTAGAGAATTCGGATCGATGTAGATTTCTTTAAAAGTCGTCATAATCAGTAGTATTGACTGTCATCAAACCATCCCAAATCTTTCTCAACTGGTTTCTTTGGTTTTGTATACTTTCTTCTTCGCGTTGTTACGCGACCTAATAAAGTATTAAGAGATTGCCAGCCTGGTAGTTTATTAGCAACACGTTTTGCATGCTTTGTGCACGAGAACAAGCCATGCACTAAATCAGAAACATTCGAATTTTTAATAGGTCGTCCTTGAAATAATAACTCACCCCTTTCGTTCCAAGAAATGTCACCTTCTGCCAAACGTTCGGCTACTACCGATCTATAATTACTAGGAACCGTTTCTACCAATTCGTCAATGCTTGGTTTTCTGGCCGGTGTACCATCTTCACTGTTGCTAGTCTCAGTCTGCTGTGGTGAGGTTTGAGAAGTTGCAGCCGTTTTTAAAGTTGTTGTTGGCGGATTTAAAGCGCTAGTGCTACTAAAACTAACTTGTAAAGGTTCTTTTATTTTAGCTTGTTCACGATAATTCAAGTAGCGCTGTAATATTTGTTGATACAACACAACCTTCTGATGGTCGTCAACATTATCTTGCTCTAAAATACTTTTCATTTGTTGGTGTAAATCGCTGCGAGGTTTTACAAAGGGCCTAACGCCGGGATAGTTAGTTAACATCATTTTTTTTATACATTATTAGCGTGAAAAAATGCTACCGAATAAACTGATTACTGGAGGGATCAATGCACCAAGAAAACCTTCACCTTATTGATTTAGGGTTTTTACTTTTTTTTCCTGCTCACACGTTTCGTAGCTAACAACTTTAAAATACTTTTATATTTTCTTAACCTATTTTTTTGATTGATACTTAAAGGTATTTTACCTCGTAACACATTCAGACAGCAGCTATTTAAAACATCAAGTACAGTAGGACATTGAGGGAGTATGGTTTTTCACGGAGCGGTGAACCTTATGCGATGCTAACAGCTCGAGGAGATGTATGCACTGTTTCACTTTGTTCTTCTTCGTTGTTTATATAGACAATTGGTTGTTGAGATAAGATACAACTACAGTAGCGAAGAGAAGGATCCGTCATTGTGTGAAGGTCTAACAGCAAGTGAGTGAATGGGTTACGAGTTGCGTCAATATATACCGCACACAAGAAATTAGCACAACCTAATTGCGTCTCCAAACATTTCACTTGTGACAAATTACGTAGACTTTGTATCAATACAATATAAGTCGAGCAGACAGAAATGGTTCTCAAATTTTTATGAAACATATTTTGAACCAGTAAAATACAAAATAAATTTTTGTGATGAAAAATATTTCCCAAAAATGTCAGTTATCAAGCATTTTGACTTGTTAAGTCACACATTTTATCGTCGATTAAAACAATAGTGGCTTGGTTGCAGTCAATAGCTTCTATCATTGCATGATCCACTGTTTGCGAGAATACTAAAGGTATATCACAATTCTGTTTCAAACGATCGTAGGCTTTTTTCCAAATATCATATATTACTAGACACTGAGTAGGTTTTGGAGTAATTAAGTCACAACTATTTAAAATAAGGTCAACCGCAAATTCTGTTTTTCCCAAATTAGGCTGTCCTGCAACGATCATAGCAGCTGGTAGACGAAATTTACAATCAACCCACTCCATATAAAAACAACAACAAGTAAAAATGTAACGAGATTTTATATTGCTATTAATCGATATACATTTTACGATACCACTTCAAATACGCCATTATAAATGGAAACTTATCAGAATATTCAAACAGAAAGGCATCAAACATAAAATCAGCATGTAAATATGTATGACACCACCTAACCAGTCGCACTTAAAAAACACAAATAATTCAGATATTTGGTGTCCAATGAGTCTATTATCTCAGGGTCCTCCTGACTCATTTTTCCAAACCATCGTTTTCGTTCAATTTCAGTGGTGAGAGCTTTCACAGAGAAGTCAGTGGAGACTTCGCATAGTTTTAACAAATCCAAAACCCTCTCCCTTGTCGTTTCACAATTAAAACGCAAATAAATCCTTAAATGTCCATCAACTTGAGACTCTGCGTGCGACACTAAATCGTATTCAACGCTAAACAATGTCAATGACGTAAATGTCTGACCTCTTGCAAACAAATTATTAGAAACAAAGCACCTTATTCCATAGTTCTCGCTTGCTAGAGTGGTCATGCTGTTACAACAGCTCAAAAACAACTGAATTATTTAGTTAAAGTAAACAATATTAATAATATTATAGACTCACCCGATAACGTGTTTCAGCATGTTTTTCCCTCGATGATTAGGCTTTGTTTTCCATCTCATGTTTCACTTTCATCACCATAGCATCGACTGCTGGGGTCACTAAACTCAAGGATGCAAATGATGCACCATCCAAACTAAATTGTTTCCCATCTTGACGTTCAAAAATGACATACTTCTTCCCATTTTCGTTCAGGGAGTATATCAAAATCTGTCCGGCGTTTAGTTTCAAATGGTCTCTCCCTCAACCACCTGCATCTGTATGTTGGTGAAATTATCCTTTAGCATCTTCCATTGTGCTACTGTGAATAGAATGCCGTGTTTGGACGAGAAAAATTTAGATGAAGCTCTATTGTATTCCCTCAAATAGATCATAATCATTTGAGCATAGTCGAGTAAGAAGTTTCTGTATTACCAACAGTAATAAAGACATTGTTGACGGCATTTAATGGAATGCTGATCACTGGTACTACGATAGAATCCATTTTTTTTTACTATTTAAATAAAAAGAAAGAATGGAAAGAAAGAGAGAGGACGAGACAAATTAGTCTTTACACCTCTTTAAAACAAATAAAATTAACTTATTATCTTAAACTTAACTTACACGATTTTGCAAGCAGGCTGGGTAGCTGGTTGGAGTTGAATATTTTGTCGGATGTATGTGAAGTCCATTGTAAATTTTTATTTATATAGGAACGTCGTAATCTCTTAAGATTGTGATCTTGCAATATTGTTTTTTGAAACTCATGTTATGAGCGACTGTCGAAGCAATAGGATCCCTTTTTTTTCTTTTCCGGTTAATAACCTGTTTGTCTCCAACTCTCACAAACAGGGCAATGCCTTAATTAGAAACTCAAACATCATCCCGAAAACTAAGATTACTGTTGTCATCTCAGAGATTATTCATCTCCGCCCTCTCTTACCGTCAATGAACTAAAAAATCAAGATTAAGACGACATTCCCACGACTAAAGATTTCACCATTCTACATCTGATAACAGCCAAGAAAAGACCGAAGAAGAAAATTGACAAACAAAAGTGAGTACTCATTGTATTTTCGTTTTTTGAATATGATTTATTTATTTATTTTATCATTTAATAGCATAAAAGGTGGAAAAAATTATTACATCACAAATGAATAGTAAATATCAGCTTTTACAATGCTACGAAAACCATTCGGTTTTCTGAAATATGTCGGAATTTCTTCGACATTGGAAACTTCAATTCTCTGTCCTGGTGGTATTTCAATGTATTTCGTTACAAACAGCGATTGTTTGAGTTTATAATTTTTGTACAGCGTCTCCCAAGTTGTTAACTGTCTGTTCAATGTCTGCATTAGCAAAACTTAAGATTTCTTCTTGGGGATCTGCCATTTTTCCTTCGCGGAAGTGCACCTGTCGACTCATCCTGGTTGAAAGACAAACAACAAATGACTTGGTCTCGTCCCCACAAACAGTTTTAAAGCATTTTCCTGATCACGTGATTTTTTTTTATTTATGGTATGCCGGCCAACATTTTCACAATTAACCCAGGAACTGGGAAAAAAGAGATGTAAGTATAAAAATACGAAAAAAAGTTTTTTTTTTTTTTACCCTTTGATGCCATTTCTTATTTCTTCTTTTAGTGTTCTATTTGTGTCAGAACTATTAAGACGATTGGAAGATTTGGTTGGACGGGTGAAGGTGTTAGAAAGGTAATCTAACATAGCCTTTGTTTATAAAACAGTTCAAAAAAATATCGTTATATTCCTTTTTTTGGTTCTTTGTAGAAAGCGAAGACGCGAGGACAATGAAGCTCCAGATGAACCAATGGAAAAAAATGTAATAAAAATTAAATAAAAGTGAAAAAACATACACCTACGGATCTTTTAAATATTGTGTTACATATGTTCTGTTAGAAACAACAATGGCTTGACCGGGTCTTTAAAATTTCTTCCATTGTTTTCAAATGATTAGGTTTGTGGAACGTAAATGGTTTAGTTCCAAACATTACTCTAACCAAATCTACGTTTTTTTCTCACAAAACAGCTAAATTCTCGTCAGTTTTGCCCGTCTTGGCATCACAAATTTGTTGTCAATGCTAGATGCGAACCAAGGTTGGTTCATCTGCACAGTGAAATTAAATGATAAAAATGAATTGTTTGCATGATCAACATATTGCTTCGTAGCCGCATCATTAGGGTTGACAGGGTGTGAGACATTTTTTATTGTTTTGTTTTTCGAGTCAAAGGGCACTCCGCTGATTGTTCAATAAAAGACTGTTTTGTTTGCACCAAGAAACCGTTGTTACATCACTAGCATGATTAACCAAACCTACATTAGTTATCTGCCTGCCACCGGCGAGAAATTCATTTTTACCACTAGAACTAATTTGTAAACTCTTGTGTGACAGTCTTTGTATGTCTTCTCTTATCATGGTGATATCTATAGTGGTTTCTGTAAGACGATCCTTGATTAAATCTTCCTTTTTAAGTTTCTCGTCACGCATGTGCTCCCGTAGTTCACAAGCTGTGAACATCCCCAACATCTCAAATAAAAGATTAGTAATGGATGACATAAACGAATGAATGCATTCACTTAGTCGGTTAATTTCCGATCACATTAAAATGCGCCAACTTGTACTTGTACTGTCTGACATCTTGAAATCAAATGAACCTATGACTAGAAACACAAAAACTACAATAGCAATAGGAGGTTTTTTCTTTTACTTGTATAAAAAAACACACTTTTTTTTTAAAGTATCTTCCCAAGAAGGTTTAACACACGAACTTGAAGATCTTGTATAAACAGACGAAGTTGAGAGAAAATCAGTTTATGTAGCGAAATCCATGTCTAGCATTGAAATAGTAGGATTTTAAAAAAAGAAATATTACTTCGTCTTCGAACTTATAGAGGAAAGGAACACTTAGCTACGATAATTTTTTTCTATCACACGATTTTCTCGCACATTCGCAGTAATAACAAAGAGCATTGGGGTAGACTACGCATAATTCGAGCAGGTCGTCGCTAATGTTTCCTCTCAGAAATGCGTGTACAAAGGAACAATATGGACTCCACCTCTTGTGAGCTATCATGGGGTTATCTTGAGGTACAAAATCAGCCAATCGAAAGTTGCACTAAGCACACACCACTAAGCCATTCATTTTAAATTTCTCGTCATCTTCTTTTCCACATCTATAAAATCCAGACTCAGCCAATTTTCGTGCTGTCAAATTATCAACGTGTGACCACCTACCAACAAAAGTTGTTTCGCGGGCTGAAGGTGAATAAAGACGTCCTTTCCTTAAAATTTTTCGTTCCATTCTGAATGATGCGATGATAGGTTACTAACCTCGACTCAATACCAATTCCCACCACACAAGGTCGTCTCCTTCCATTTCCTACCACCAACAGGAAAGGTGCTCAGAGCGAGTGATCACGTGAACGGCTCTTGACCAATCAGAAGGCGAGTAGCCATTACATTATGCCCACAACCGGAAGCTATCGTTCTTTCTGCTCCCATCCTTCAATACCGAAGGTCTCCACGCCAAACTTAATAAAAAAAGTGCAAGTCACTATAAGAATTTCATCATCGTACTAACACTAACCCAGTTCGCCGCCTCGTCTGTGACGTCACAGATCGAGGTGATAAGAATTTGTATTGTGGAAGTAGTCGATCTGTCCTCAAGATGCGCAACCCACACTACTAAAATATCGTTCTATTCCTTTTTTTGGTTCTTTGTAGAAAGCGAAGACGCAAGGACAATGAATATCCAGAAGAACCGATGAATAAAAAACAAAAAAAAAAAATGTGATAAAAATTAAATAAAAGTGAAAAAAAAATCCACCTTCATATCTTTTAAATAGTGTTACATATGTACTGTTAGAAACGACAATGGCTTGACCGGGTTCGATGAACATGTTTGTCTTTAGAATTTCTTCCATTGTTTTCAAATATTTAGGTTTGTGGAACGTAAATGGTCTAGTTCCAAACATTACTCTAACCATTAAATCGATGTTCTCTTTCTCACAAAACAGCGAAATTCTCGTCAGTTTTGCCCGTCTTGTTATCACAAATTTGTTGTCAATGCTAGATGCGAACCAAGGTTGGTTCATCTGTGCGTTGAAATTAAACGATACAAATGAATTGTTTGCATGATCAACATTTTGTTTCGTAGCCGCATCATTAGGGTCGACGGGGTGTGAGACATATTTTATTGTATTGTTTTTGAGTCAAAGGCACTCCACTGATTGTTCAATAAAAGACTGTTTTCTTAGCACCAAGAAACCGTTGTTACATCACTAGCGCGATTAGCCAAACCTACATCAGTTATCTGCCTGCCACCGGCGAGAAATTCATTATCACCACTAGAACTAATTTATAAACTCTTGTGTGACAGTTTTGTATGTCTTCTCTTATCATGGTGATATCTATAGCGGTTTCTGTAAGACGATCCTTGATTAAATCTTCCATTTTAAGTTTCTCGTCACGCATGTGCTCCCGTAGTTCACCAGCTGTATTCCCCAACATCTCAAATAAAAGATTAGTAATGGATGATGTAAACGAATGAATGCATTCGCCGTTAATTGCCGTCTCATTAAAATGCACCACACTTGTATTTGTACTCTCTGACATCTTGAAATCAAATGAACTTTTGACTAGAAACACAAAACTTTAATAGCAATAGGAGATTTTTTCTTTTACTTGTATCAAAAAACACATTTTTTTTCTTCCTTCTTCTTCTCAACTCGTTGCGTCATTTATTTACTTTTTCATTATCTTGATAACTGCAACTAGATAGCTAGCTCTTAAAAGATGTTGAATGCACAGGGTTGCAGTCTTTACAGAATAATGTTGACAAAAAATTCCTTTGCATATCTGAGGTAAAAGTAGTTCAATTTTTGGCACAATTGCTGGAGTGAGCATTTTTTAAATACGTAACACAACAACAGCATCTACTTTTCCCTTAAAACGAATGAACCAGTAAAGTTCAATGTCAGAACTAGCGACACAATATGGCTCAATCGAATATATATCCGAATAGTAAGGTATTGGACTTACAAATATGTCTGTAGTGAGTCTAGTTTTAACATATTGTAAGAAAACTCCGTAAACATCACACGATCCCATCTGTAGTATTTTTAAAGTATCTATCCAAGAAGGTTTAACACACGAACTTGAAGATATTGTATAAACAGACGAAGTTGAGAGAAAATCAGTTTGTGTTGCGACATCCATGTCTAGCAATGAAATAGGACATTTTAAAAAGAAATATTACTTCGTCTTCGGATTTAAGTTTGCAGCATTCAGAAAGATTTTCTTCACGTCTTATAGAGGAAAGGAACGCTTACCTACGATAATTTTTTTTCTATCACACAATTTTCTCGCACATTCGCAGTAATAACAAAGAGCATCGGGGAAGACTACGAATAATTCGAGCAGGTCGTCGCTAATGTTTCCTCTCGGAAATGCTTGTACAAAGGGGCAATATGGACTCCACCTCTTGTGATCTATCATGGGGTTATCTTGAGGTACAAAATCAGCCAATCGAAAGTTGGCTGACACATCACTAAGTCATTCATTTTAAATTTGTCGTCATCTTCTTTCCCACATCTATAAAATCCAGGCTCAGCCAATTTTCGTGCTGTCAAATTATCAACGTGTGACCACCTACCAACAAAAGTTGTTTCACGGTCTGAAGGTGAATAAAGACGTCCTTCCCTTAAAAATTTTCGTACCATTCTAACTAATGCGACGATAGGTTACTAACCTCGACTCAATACCAATTCCCACTACACGAGGTCGTCTCCTTCCATTTCCTACCACCAACAGGAAGGGCGCTCAGAGCGAGTGGTCACGTGAATGGCTGTTGACCAATTAGAGAGAGCGTAGCCACTACATTATACCCACAACCGGAAGCTATCGTTCTTTCTGGTCCCATCCTTCGATGCCGAAGGTCTCCACGCCAAAGTTAATAAAAAAAAGTGTAAGTCACTATAATAATTTCATCATCTTACTAAGACCAACCCAGTTCGTCGCCTCGTCAGTGACGTCGCAGATCGAGGTGATAAGAATTTGTATTGTGGAAGTAGTCGATCTGTCCTCAAGAAGCGGGGGGGGGGGGGTTTAAGGCTTAATGGCGCGTCGACAACTTGGTCATTAGCGCCAACCTCAGTCACAGTGCAGTGGTCCGGGTTGCCACTGCACCACACATTACAGAGACGTTATTCAAACCCCTAATCTAAATCTTGTCATACATCTGTACCTCCTGCAAAAATTGAAAAACACCGGACAGGAGGACAGACTTATCGCCCAACTGACGCGCAATGTCATGCGGAAGATGGAACCGACGACGAACACCATCAAGATGGCGACAATCAACAAGTAAGTGCCGGACCGTAAGTGGCCGTCGACACCAAGAACATTCAGGAGGGTCAACCCCCCGCAAAAGGAAACAGTGAGTAAGTCGGGTGTGACCAATTCGCAAACGGGCCAACACAACCTCCTCATGGCGACTGCGGCGACACGCCGAGTGCCACTCCTC
>JAHWFP010043520.1:0-11221 GCA_023313725.1 Lithobius niger | reverse complement strand
GAAAGATGTTTGTAACTGTACATGTTATGTTAAAAGTAATGGTTAACATGTAAAGTCAGTTGCCTTGATTCGATTTCAAACAGGTAAGCCAGTTTTTCCTAGAGGGAAAATGGGGGATATGGGGCGGTGGAAAAGATGTTTCTAACTTAACATGTTATCTTAAAAGTAATAAAGTCAGTTCCTTTGGCTCTAATTTCACCAACCATTTTTCCTAGACCGGTTGCCGGCATGTCACTGCCTTTCTTTCAAAATGTGGGAAAAGACCAGAAAATGGATTTTTAAATTTAAAAAAAATAATTTACAAGTATATTAGTGTATTTTGAGGCGGTTACAAAACTTGTTACAAAACTTGGAAGAAACACATCCCTGATTGTGTGGCTACCATCAAGTTCATATTTTTAAATTAACTGCTCGTAACTCATGAACTTAGAATAAGCTGTTTCTTGATTTACTCAACCTAACCCCAAATTTAGATAAGCCACTATTGGTGGTCAGGTCTTTGCCGTATTTCTGATAAAATTTCAATCATCTCGTTTCTATGCAGGTCATGACCTGCCAGAGTGGACTTATACAAAAGTCTGAGTCTCTTTATCAAGTTGTTAAGATCATCGTAATATTTATAATCGACTCTGCTACCCACTTTTTAACCATGCCCATCCCATGTTTTTTGAGGTCGTCCCAAATCGGAGTGATAGTAGACTTGTACTTGGCGCTCCGATTAGATTTGAGATTACGAGTATTTGGGTCATTGTTGTGATAAATAGCGTTAGTATTTTTTAACATGGCCGCTTAGGCCACTTTAACTTCCGGCACGAGGGAAGTTTCTTTCAAATCTTTGAAAGCTAGCAAGTTCCAAAGGCCACGGCTTCCTACGTATTGTTGGTTCTAGACCACTACATCATTCTCAAAGATTTTAACCGTTTTATTACCAAAGTCAGCTTACCTTTTTTCTTATCATACTGTAACCTGAATGCTGGGTCAGTGTCTTTGGGATTTTCAACAAATTTGATCAAGAAATATTTAGTATTTTCTCCAATATTCTGACCAGGTAACAAACTATCAAGGGACCTTAGAGTGGTGATGTTAGGAAGTGCAGGCGGAGTTGAAATGCATCTAGCTTGCATCGCAGAATATGAAGGGGTAAGTTTAGGACTGGTGCTCATAGTTGCTTATTCAGTTTTGGACACGGGAGGAATTCGCATTATAGGAGCTACAGCCAGACTTGAATATTGGGTGAGGCTATAATCGAGAGAGGTCGGCAATGTCTTCTGACTAGGATTAATAGCAGGGGATGGTGATAAAGCCAGTGATCCGTAGTCATCTTCGTCGCTATCTTCATCGTCACTATCTTCTTCTTTGTACATTTTAATCGGCATAGTTTGCGTGGCTAGAGTGTTTTTAATCGGTTTAGTTTGTGTGGCTAGAGTGTTTTTAATCGGCATAGTTTGCGTGGCTGCACCCAAGGCAGGTTTTGGTTTCAGGGTGCTTACTAGAGGTTTAAAATATTTTTGTTGTGATTCTTCTTGCTCTCTCTCTCGCCCAAACGTTGATTTAAATTTTTTTTAGTTAAACGTCTTTTGAGTTTTACGATTTCTCGTTTTGACTCCATTCTTTTGTTTAATAGGTAAAAACAAACGTTTACATCGACTCTCGTTTAAAGTTTTGTTAATTGATAAAAATTCGTGAGACTTTTTCAAACAATTTTAACACAACGTTTTAAGCTCTGAAAATTCCATGTTAGGGCCGACACGATTTTCGTAAATGTGTTTCAAATTTAACTCACCAAAGGACAAAGGATTATTAAATTTGCATTGTCTCTAACCACTTGTTTAGGAATTCTCGTGTTAGACTGACTGCAATAAAAAAAAACCTCGGCATTCAAATGGCGTCTTGGGCAAAGTAGCCTGCTATGTATTTTTTGTTTGTCCAACAGATAGTTGTCAAACAGAATAAGGTTTCTAAATTTTGGGTCCAGTTTTTCGGGTAGAATTTAATCTATTTGAGAACCGTGAAAAAACGTGACTTCCTTTCCAATTTTTTCCTCAATTTCGGCAAATGTATACTGCAATGCTTTGTACTTTGGTTGACATAAAGTTTTACTGTAACTAAATAATCTGCTATAAACCAACCATCGTTCGTTACAGATGTTAGTTAGTCTTTCCACAATTTGCGGGTCCTATAATTAAGCATCTGATATTTGAATGTAAGAATGGGTGATTTTTCAGTTCTTTCTTAGGTACAAAAAAGTCATAGTTTTTAATTTCCATCACGTTTTTTATTTACACATTTTTTTAATGCTTACAGAGATATTAAACTCGTAAAGTCTTCATCAGAAAACTTGTTGCTGAATACATCGGGATGTACCACTCCGTATAAAACGGTGCACCACAACTTCACGTTACTGAGAGAATCATTGGTAATGTATACTGCATTAATTCTCCAGGTAACTTCCATCAAGTTTAAAGCACTGTAAGATAGTAAGTTAAACAACGGTTTGTCTATTACGTTTTTGTTAAGTTTACCTTTTGGTTTGTGGATATTCTCGCAAACCCAAGTTCTAAGACAACGGTTTATCCCAGTGGCTTGCCTTTTCGCAAGAGCAGTAACAGGGAGAAGCCGTGTGCATAGAATTACGATAATTGAACATGGTCAAATAAACTGGTTTCTGATCTTCACACTCGATGTCTAGTGGTCTTAAGTAAAGACCTCCGCCACGACGCATTTTTTTTTGCTTCTTTTTTTCTTTAATTTTTTTTCGAGCCGGAACCTTACACTTGCTTGTGATGTCGCACTAGTTCAGCCAGAAGTTTTGCATCGTTTTGTGCCTTTTTTATGGCAGATACCACCCCCACAGTTCTTCCCGCCAACCCTCCAATACCGGCTAAAATCAGTCCTAGCAATGCCAACGGGAAAAAGCCACCTTTCTTTTTTCATGATCTTGTTTTGAGTGCCATATTATTTTTTATTATTATCGTTATTATTTAATAACCAACTTCGACTTTGCCTCTGTCTAACTTTAGATTCATTTTTCTGTCTCCAATGAGCAGAGCATGACAGGTAGTATTGGCCCTAAACTTCGTTTGATTTGTACGTTCACGATTCCCGATTGAAGCCTCCCGGATTGTTTGGAGCAATCCAACACCACGAGAGGATAGGCTTTCTTGAATTGAAGCAAGTCGAAACTCAAGTCGTTGGTGTCGTAGCACAGCTGCCTAAATAGCTGCGCCATTCTGTACAAACCAATGTACTCTCCAGTAGCATAATTTGTGTTCAAATCTAGAATGGATATCTCTCTGAATTTAGAGTCACATGAGCGTCTTGCAGACTGCAGTGATCAAACACACCCGGTTTTTAACTGAAGAGTCTTGCCTGTTAGTTTGAAAAGCTAGAACTATCCACCTAGGTTTTTCCACGGCGGAAGTAGTCAGCATGTGCCAGGTGAAGCTGGTATTTTCAGGGAGCTCGCAGCTATCGTAATGCCAGTGCCTGAATCCCAAATCCACGGTTGTGCCATGGTCGATGAGATTGTACAGATTAAGTTTCTGTTCGTCCGAGATAACGACGTGGGAAACTTGCCAGCTGATGCTATTTAGAACAACTTTGCTATTGGCCGTTGCCGCTGCTTTGAAGATGGCGTTCGGTTTGCTTGCTCGCATGAGTGTTAGCACGTGTTTAGTTCCGTAGATTAGCTTATCGTAATTTTTGAAAAACCCCATGACGTGTTTCAATGGGATGGCGAATGAAAAGCTTCCCTTGGGAGTTGTTTTGACGATGATGGATGCGTGCTGCTGTTTGAAGCCCAAGTTATTGGTTACTTCAGCAGCGACTGAAGCCACTCTCTCCAGCACCCAGCACTGGCTGAGCAAAGTTGGTTGCTCGGCTGAACTGTAGATGAGCAGTCACTTCATCAGAGTACCGAACCCAGAATAATTTAACTCGTCGACATGTTTATTACCGAGATGGCATTTGACATTAGAAAACAGGAACATGGGAGAATTATTAATCAACACGGCTACATCAGCGTTGGCATATGCCGAGTCTTCAGCTTTCAGCAACCTCCCTATAATCAGGAGGTAACTGTTGGCAACGTGTAGAAATAAATCTTGGTTTTCTACATGTATGCAGATTTCTGAATTTATGTTGTTGAGATTGGTGCCAACGATAGCATTGTATTCGTGGTAGGTGTAAGACTCGACTGATGAATCGTACACCAAATGTTTGTTGATTTTTAATTAATCTTCTACTATGTACATTTTCTGGGTGTTGTTAAATATTTGATGAAAGCTTTGTTTCTTGGTGTCAAACCGTTTGTTTTTTTTTATTATTAGAGTTAAAATTAAGAAAGAGCCCTTTCCCTTTTTCCAAACACGAGCATTTTTAGCCTTTTTTTTTTATTTAACTTGTAGATCTCAAGTGAAGTCGCACCGTGAGTGTCTCACCATTTAAATCCATTGGTTTGTTGATCTGAGACGTGAGCCAAAATCTTATACTTCTGATTAACTTTGTAGTAACTGGGAGGTAAATTAAATTATGCGGAGTCTCTCTGATTTGAAACTGGGCAATGAATTGGGGGAGGGAGATGAGGCTTAATGGCGCATCGACGGCTTGGTCATTAGCGCCAACCTCAGTCACAGTGCATTACAGAGATGTTAAATGGGATGTTGAATTGGGATAAAAGGAGTATAAAGTGGGCTGAGTGTCGCTGTTTAGGTACGAAATACCGATGATATCAACAAGTACATAAATTGTATTGATGCTCATAATGTCGACTATATTACGACTTTCAGTACTTCTGACGTAGTTACCTAAGTCAAACCCCAAGACTGCAGCCAAACTCTTGTCACCCGAAAAATATATTGTAATTGGGATCGGTAATGATCAAGTTGGTTCTTAAAGTGTTTAGATTTAGAAGAATCGTAATGGCATCCTTGCTGTGCTCATTCACATCTATAGCTGTCTTGAGAAATTTAGTCAAATCCTCGATTTCGTAAGCACTGAGACTTACTAACACTTTGTGCCATGAAGCGCCAGCATCGGTAGTGTACTGAAGTTCGTTATTTTTTGAGGTGATGTTGTGAATGCTGTTATAAGTATCTAAATTAAGCAGAGCCAATTCGTAATTTCAAAATTTCGTTCGTAATTCGTAATTTGGTAAGTCCAAATGAATGGGTGTGTTTAGATTAATTTTCAAGTTGGAGTCTTTGCCGGTGAGAATAATCAAACAGGAAACCATGATGTTTTTTTTTTAAAGAGATAAAAAAAGATTGTGCTATAGTAAAAAAGAGCAACCGTAAAGAACTCAAGATGAAATATTGTGTTAAATGTTAACGTTCGACTCCTAACCAGTCGAATGCCCCAGTTTCTACAACTTCCGAAACAACAGACCGATGGCGATAGTGTTTTGCGATGTATGCGGTGCAAAAAAAGCTTACTTTGTCAAAGTAAGGAAGGGACTCGTAAACAAAATCGTTGATAACTTGCCCATTGAAATACATTTACCGGGGTACCAATACTGCGGTCCTGGAACTCAGCAGAAGAAGCGACTGGCACGAGAAGATTCTGGAATAAATAAACTAGACGAAGCTTGCTAAGAACACGATATAGCTTATGTCGAAAGCTCGGACTTAAAAGATTGACACGCCACCAATGAAGTTCTAATTTCAAAAGCACAAAGGGTGAGAGAGGATCCATCTCTGGCATGGAGGGAAGAAATAGTCGTTTCCGTTGTTAAAAAAATCATGAAAACAAAACTTAGGTTCGGAATAGGAAATAAAAAAAATGGATCAACTCGCAAACGAACTTCATAAACCAACGAACGGAAGGTGATTGAACTGGGCCTGAACGACCTATTGCAGGTTGACTTGGTGGAGATGATACTGTACGCTAGGCTAAATAAAGGATTTAACTACCTACTGACTTGCATTAACATCATGTCCAAGTTTGCTTAAGCAATGCCTACAAAAATACTTCAAGCGCTTGTTGGGATTGAAACTTGTGATGAATTTGTTTAAATCTTTTATCGTCATGTAGTGTCTGTCGAGAAGAAGCAAGTCAACGTGATGCATACTTTCAACTAAGGAACTCACGCTCGTCTTCCTCGAAACCAAATTCAGAAACAAAAATGTTGTTGGCTTTTTCATACGCCGCGATTTTGGATAAAGGAACAGGGTCCAACACACCTACAACTAACTCGTGTGCACGATACAGGTAATGTTTTGTATCCCAATGATGTTGCGAAGATGGAATGGGGTGTATGCTGGCCAACACAGACCACAGAAAACATCTATCATCTTCACTACGCACATTGACCAGTATATCGATTAGGACCTAGTTTGAGGCTGTTGGGGAGTGCTATGTAACCTTTCCTGGTAAAAGGTCTATAAATTCCAACACGTAGTCCAGTGCACACACATTGCTTGACAACCCATCCACTTCCTTCTATGGCAGACTGTCCGATACTGAACAGAATCTTGTCTGACATTCCCGAAAGAACCTCCTTGCTCCCCACCCTGACCAGGTTGGAGTTAAAATAAGATTTAATAGTTTCCGTATTATCTATTGCTTTTTCGAAGAGAATGCATAATCCAATTTGTGCTTTTATGTTTACCATAAGACGTCGACATTATTCTAAAAGATTCCAATATTTGTCCTCGTACTGTTCCAACAACATTAAAGGCTCGTAGTGCATTTCATCCTGCGTAAAATCCCGCTTGAAAGTTAAGAAGCATCTGTTGAAAGCATCGCGCACTAGATTAAACTCTCCTAAATCCAAACTGTACAGATTCACCTCTAGATCGGTATCGTCTGTCGCCTCTGTCTTAGCTTTCAATTCATCAATCATATCGGACAAGGCCCTGTTAATTCTGGTATCCTATATTATAGGTACGACTAGAGATCTGATGTTATGGCTACGAGATTGAAATTTGCGGGTTTTTGAGAAATTATTTCTTTCTTCAACAGAGGATCGAGTTTAGGAAAAGACAATTTACGTCTCTTTTTTGATGTCTCTCCAATTTCTTTTCCACGTTGTTTTACAGCCCTGCCACACTTGTGCCATTTAAACGCGACCTGATTAGCGTAAGTCACATCGCTCGATTTATAGGATACGTTGCATTTTCCTTCGTGATGCCTTTCGTGCCTCCGTTTATACCTATTGTTCCTGAATATTTTTTCGCAGTATTGACACAGGAAAATCTTGTTGTCCAACATTGTAAATCTCATTTTCCTTCTTCGTCAATCATCGTTGGTCTTTTTTTATTATCTTCCGAAACCGTCTTTTCGTTCATTAGAATGGACGAATGGAAAATTCTCGTATGAACCATAGCTCGTTCTAAATCAGGGAAATACTTCCAACCGGCTTCGCAGTAATATATACCACCAAACTTGATTTTTTCAGGTGTAATCATTTTTCTGTCGCATCGGTCGTAGTGCGCTAAAAATTCATCGTAGGAAGAGACGAGTCCTCCACAATCGAGACACGTAAAGTTTAACACACAAGGCTTCTACAAATGAAATTTTACTATTCGTTCCTTACCTTATTCCGATTGCCCACGCAAACTTGGGCTTCCCTCCATTCATAATCGTTTAGGGCGCGGCGACATGATACTTACCTACCAACTTATTCACAATCTTCTTGATGTGGACCCTGTTCTTTCCCTCATTCGTCAACTTCACTCGTGGCCACCCACTCCGTATTTCTGGCATCTCAGACTAAACTGCGCTTTCACTTTTTCATGGAAAGGGTTGTTCAACCCTGCAACTCCCTTCCTCAATTTGTTGTTTGCGCTCCTTCACTCAATGCTTTCAAATCATGCTATGACGCTCTAGTTGCTTAACTTCTTTGGGGTTCTGGGGGGTGGGTGCTTCGTGCACCGTAATCTCTATCTTTATCTCTTCTCGTGATAAAAACTCAACCTTGCATTTCTTGCATTGGAACCACGATGCCACCTCGTACTTGACAGCCATTGCTGATATGAAGATCGATAGAATTATCCTCGCCTTTTATACCCACCGCTCGTTCCCAGGGGTTTATATCAAATGGTCCATGTGCTAGAACGTCACAATACCACATCCGTAAAACTTGTGAAAAATGCTCCCCAAACAACAACACTTTATAAAACAAAAATATTCGAATAAGAAGGGACAGGTAGAATACAACCAGAAAGTTACACATCAAAATGTGCTCCATACATGGCAACACTTTAAATAAAAGGAGGGAGCCTGCAGGGAGGGGTGGGCTGGGGGTTTCTCTAAAGACCCTGCTTTCCACTAAAACACGTACTACTAATTTCCTTCTTGTTCTAGTTTATTATAAGTTATATCAAGATTTTACAAACACCATCAATCCCCCACCTCTAACTGTATTTTGTCTGGTAATCACAATTTTCTCATATCCCTGTAAATTATAATATTCAACTTCATCTTTTTTATATCAATTTCTGTTACTGTAATCATTTTCCAGTTTATGTTTAATGCCAAGATACTCTTTAAGAAAACATCCCAATTCGAACGTAATGATCTAATATTCAAATGTAATAATTTCACATTTTCATAATACCCCATATTTTCCATAATTTCGCTACGCACTTGCTGTTTTTTTTTAACAAAGACCTTATTTACGTAGTCGAATATTATGTATTCACCACTAAGTCATTTTCATCTTACACTATTTTCACTTCATTTGTATCAGCATTTTTTCTCATCATGATTTTTCCATTTTTAAACCATACGTACTTATAGTCCTTCTGGGCTGCAAAGTTTTTTGTTATCCAAAAAGTCTCTTTGTATTTGGTGTCGCATTTTCATTTAAGTACACACGTTTTCTATTTCCAATCCTATATAGATTGTCATATGTTACAATTCTTTTCTTCTTTTCTAAACATTTGTGTCTGCTTTCTCTATGCTTAAATTGTATGATTACATTACTCGGTTTATCTTTGTTTTTATTTGGCATTTGATGTGCTATTTCAATTTCATTTGCATTGTATGGTATATTGAAATTTCTTGTGACGTTTTCTATGGCATGTTCAATATTTTGTACTTCCAGCCAAGCAAGCTGGCATATTTCCAAGTTTTTGTTCCAATCATGTTGTTCTTTTTCCGCTACACTCATTTTTTTCTATTTCACTACATCTTACATCTTTATTTTCCAGATCTTGTATCTTCGCTTTAATTTCATATATTCGAGTTTTCAAATCGTTGTTTTCTATATTTAGTTCTTTCTGTTCTTTACTAAGACATTCAATCGCTTTCTTAAAATCTTCCAATTATGTGCTTTGTTTATCGATTTTCATAATGAATAGGTCAATTTTTTCCTTTCTTATTCTATACTCTTTATTTTGCTGTTATGTCTCCTCATCATTTTGTTGATCTTCTACTTTCTCCAATGGTATTTTGTCTTCTTCCTTTTTTCGTTATCATCTATAGTTTCATTTGAGTCTGATAATGTTCTTGGTTGTCTACATTTTTGTTTACATTTCCACTTGGCTTTCTTCTCATCATTCATTGCTTTCCATATGTTTTGCTACAATCCTGGACAGCTATAACAATATTTTGAGTTACATACTCTACATGTTACCCATTCACCCTGGTTCCCTAGTTTTCTCTCACAATTTCCTTGACATCATGACATAATTTTTATATCCAAATGTAACAAACTAGTCAATTTGTGGTTTATTTTCTTCCATTTATCTCATTTCCAATTGTTATGAAACCCTTTTTTTGGTATAAAACCAAAGAAAAATTTCAATTTTAACTTTACTTTCTTTTGGTTCAATTGGGTTTAATCTGGTTCACTTTATTTTGATCTAGTTTCACACTTTTTAAACTTTTCTGGCACTTTTATTTTCCGAATGCAAAACGAACACTTATATTTTTAAGGCTTCCAGTTCCCAACATGAATCCTCATCGTTTTACCTCAAATAAATTCACTGAATTCATACTGTACTTCACAAGAATAGCTCACCAAAACTATGCCATGCTCTTCTATATCTTACATGTCCTTAACCTCTTGACGACCAGGCTCTCTCAGCCTTACTCCTTGCAGCTACCAGCATGTCTTTTGCTTCCCTGCATTGCACTAGATTACTTCCCTGCTATCGCATTTTTAGCTTTTATGATTTCGCGAATTAGTTTCAAATTAATGAAAAAATATATTTTCATTAACATATCAAATAATAATTGTAATTATAAGCAAACAGTGAGCATCCTTACAACAATGTGCTTGTATTATAAGGGCCCCGGAATATCCTTACAGTACTAATAATTATTGGATTCCATGAAAATAATGGTATTATAGTAGGAATTACTATTATAAATAAGTTAAACTAGTCCAATAATAACAAATACACGCAGTCAAATAAATAATAAATGATAAATTTTCTTTATTATATATTATTCACTGCAGCCTTTTATAAGCGTTCTGAAAACGATTTTCTATCGACAGGTTAAAAAGGTGCAAAATAGACCATGCAAATAAACCATTTTGGTGCCCATTCCGTAAATTTGGGTCAAAATGGAAATTTCTAATTTTTTATATGCAAGTGAAATATTTTTTTTACCAAATAAATTCGCAAATTGAACAGTTTTCCAGAAGTTTGGTGAATTGAAAATAAATTCGTCCCAGTCCTCAGTTTTTTTTACTGCAACTTGTGCGTTCAACAAGTTTTTTTTTCCATAACAAATAATATTTTGCTACTTAATTTGCTGGGCGGAAGGGGTTGGGATGCACGTAGATACGTAGATATAAAAAGTGGACATCGCACAGATGATTTGAAAAAAAAATACTGTCGTAAGGGTTTTTTATGCATCGCAAACACATTATGAGAGTAGCCTAATGTTTGTTGATGTCGTCTGCACGCGAATGTGAACGCCACACAACAAACATTTTTGTTTAAAAAAATCAACAATTTAAATAGCTAACACGGTCTTTCCTTTCTTTACAAGTCGCACAGTAAACTAAAAAATGTGTCAAAACAACTCTAAATCGACTTGGTTTTGACCGACGGACAACCCGTATTTGTTAGGCCTAATGAGTAGAAACGAGCCGGTAGGAGCAGCTCACGGAAGGCCGGCGCGATCCTCACGGCATGAATGGCCGGTCGGCCGGGCGGAAAATGATCGTAATGCAAAGTAAATACGAAGCGTTTTTCTTACCTTGCACTGTGTATACCTCAGCTGGACTTTCGTTGACGTTGAAATTGAACTCTGGAGCACTCTATTT
>JAHWFP010043501.1:0-16976 GCA_023313725.1 Lithobius niger | reverse complement strand
TATCTGGAACCTAACTGAATATGGAAGTTTTGAATGCACGATTCCAAATGACGCAACTACTTAAAATTCTTTCTAATCTACAGTAGACAGAGAGTTTGTGCAGCCTTACAATATTCTACAACAACGATATCTCTCAACCACAGTCTGGCACAAGCAAAGCTGTTTCAGATCTGCTTGCAATTTACGGAGAATCCCTTTGAGTTCCAATTTCATTTTTGGCAGTATTTAAATTGTGTCTTACAGTTACTGTACGAATTTCATAATTCTATGTTACCATGTACCGTACTGGTCCGATTGTAGAGCAGCTCGAATATACGGCAAATTACCATTTTGGGCTCATAAATTGAACAAAAATAATTCACCCATGATTCTGCCAGTGCCTCTATTACCAATATAGTTGATACCATAACATAGTTCAAAGTCATATTTTTCGTCATCATTATAGCTTTCTTTTAGGTCTTAGGCCATTTAAAAAAGAAAAGTTGGTTCTCAGGCCCTCCCGCACCAATTTTTTGACGGGAAATAAAAAGAAACGATGCGGCAAAGATAGCAGTAACAGAACAAAAATATTCCTTAATGTGAAATTGAAATATAAAATGACCTTTCTTGTTATTAAATAATTGTGTGGACATAATAGTATGAAGTATTTTGAGGCAGTATTCTTAATTTTATCCAAACTAGAAAATAATTCCCAAAATGTACGGAAAAATAAGGTCGAAAAATAAAAAATAAATTCCGCCCGCACGGATTTCTTGAGAAAAATGCCCGAGAACCAACTTTCTTTTTTTAAATGGCCTTACTAAATAATTAAAAACTATTTGAGCTATTGTCTGCTCCTTAGCACCAATGGACAGCTAGCGAAAAAAGATTAGAATGGTGTATTCAAATTTCAAAATCGGTCAAAATTTGGCGGAGTCATGGATATGATTTGGACTCAAATATAAGACGAAGATGCAGTTTAATGGCACAAATTTGAAAAAAAAAATAGCGTCTTATATTCAGGCTAGTATGGTAAGTATCACTACGTGCCATCTACTATTACAATTTCCCAAGATACTTCCGCAGTTTTACTTCCAGTTATATGTCACGAGTGACAAGGTTTATTTGCATTCACAATCGCATTCACAAAATTTGCAGTTAGTGGACTATCTTCGTTGTGAAAGTGTGCGTTTTTGTGAGTCTCGTGCGACATTTTTCAATCGTTGTAGTGTTTCACAGTAAGATGAATAACGGTGTTTTTACTGATCGCATTCACAAATTTTATTCTCAGTGTGTCTGCTGAATAAGGCTTTCAATGTCTCAATGTAGCCTCTCTTCGGTAAAAAAAAGCTTTCAAGACGGATACCAAAGATTTAGATGTTTTTTTTAAAGTATCCTGGTGAGCAGGAGAAACACTCCTTTCATTTTTATTCAATGCTTCTGATAAAGAACAAATTTTTGGCATTTCTGCTTTTAATTTTTTACCGCTGCCAAACTTAAAGTGTCTTACCACATGTGGCCGCTAGGAGCTTGCAAACTAACATGGCTGCTGTACTGGAAGGCAGGTTGTGCTTTAGACAATACTGGTTCCTGCACAAAATGGTAAACACATTCAGGATGGAGCACACACATTGCAAATCGGCACACTTTTTCTTTACAGAAGAAAACTTACCTGGCCGACGACTCCTCTTCCTCTCACAGTCTCTAATGTCCCTGATAAGCTGAAGATTCTCCAATGCCGTTCTCGGAGTTGTACTGTTTGTTCGCCAAGGTTTTCCAGTCGGATGCAGTACCTCCACTACATTAAAACAATGGTTAAACTTTACAAGTTATCACAGTAATGCAGTAAAAGAGAACCAAATAAAAATGTTTACGATAAGCAGTATTTCTTTTGGACTTTCCTAACTAGCGAAACAGCAATGATTCAGCTGCAAATTTTGCAAATTCCACAACACAGGCTCATTTTACTTTGATATACAGTCATAACTGCTAAAAACATATGCTTTTCCCAAAAAGAGTCAATCTCAATACAAAGTTGAGGGGCACATTTTCAGTAGTCATAGTGTGCAATGCTGTACTTCCTGTCTCCATGTTGTACAATGTTTTGGATTTTGAAAAGCGCGCTCTTGCTTCCTGTTACAACTGTTGGTTGCAAAGATGGTGTCACCAACTCCTGGTGGATGGAGGAGGTTATTTCCTTGGAGATGAGATCCCGTGTGACGAGCTTGGAAATTCCCTGATGGGCGGATTCTTTCAAGTTCATGAGAGTTACTTGCGTGTTTGTAAAAGGCTGGATGGCTGGCCATGCATTCGAGCACCGCGAGATGTGGTTCAAAATGGGTTTGGTTTTCGGAAGCATTCTGGAATCTGAAATGGTGCGTTTTGTGCTGCAGTGGTAAACCGCCACTCCAATTTTCTTGTCTTTTTTTCGGCATACCTTGTAGGCACCCACTGGCTAATCAGCCCTTCGTTTCCCAATATAGATGCAGTTACACTCTCCACAGGGTACCGCATAGACCTTGAACTGGGGAAGTACAAATTGCTCCTCTTCAAGGAGAGATGCTCCGGAGGATTTAGCTTTTGTGGAGGGTTAGTTTGCAGGCTGGTCAGACCAAACAGCCCATTCCGTGCATGCAAACCCCCCCAAAGCTGAATGCTCCAGACCCACAGCACCTTGAAGAGAAGTAATTTGCACTTCCCCAGGCCAAGGGGGCTGCCTATGCGGTATCCTGGAGTGCAACTACATCTATATTGGGAAACCGAAGAAGCAAATTACCCAGATGATACATGACCATCAGCAAGATGTGCGGAGAAAAGACAAGAAAATTGGGTGGTGGTTCACCACTGCAGCACAAAACAACATAGCTTGGGCGTAATTGAGAATGCTCCGAAATCCAACACAAATTTTGAACCACATCTTAGGGCGCTCGAGTACAAACCATCCAGCATTTTACGAAATGCCCACGCTCCTCGCATGAATTTGCAACTCGCCCACCAGGGAACTGCCAAGACCAACACACCGGGTTTCATCTCAATGCCAGCCATGCGATGGAAATGCTTCCACCAACTACCAATAGATGGCGACACCATCACTGCAACCAACAGTTGTAACACAAGGCACGAGCTCACTGTTGAAAATCTAAAATATTGTACAAGATGTAATTTTTGTGGGTGTTCATATCCCTTGGCCTAAAGAAGGTAGAACTTTAGTTCCGGTAAAAACGCACAACCAAAACAGACAAGTTTTAAAATCCAGAAAAAAACTTGCAAATTTTCAGTGGACCTTAGCTGCCACCTTCATCGGGCTGACGACACCGTTGACCTACTTCGCCCCTTATATTTACACATCAACAAACGGTTAACGGCCATTTTTTGAAAATGAAACATAAAATCGATCGGGAGAAAACCAAGGTAATGCTCAAGTTGAACTCGCGCAGTGAAGCACACCTGTGAGTGCTCGAGTCCCTTGCAACACAATAGTGCAAACTTAATAACATCCCACTGATGAACGTGCAAACTCCTTCATACCGCCAAACTGTCCAACTTATTTCGCCAGAACTTCATTCCCAATGGGCACCTTTTCTCCTTTCTTCTGTATCCAACAGAGGAAGAGCAGAGCCAACAACAAGCGTCTGCAACCCAGAATTCGGAAAAAAGGCCCATGGAGAATCAAAGGAAAAATTCAAAAAGTGGCCGTTTATCGTTTGTGGATCTGTAAATATGCAAATATGAAGTAGAACTCATTCAGCCTGATGAAGGTGGCAGCTAAGGAACACTGAAAATTTGCAAGTTTTTCTGGATTTTAAAACTTGTATATTTTGGTTGTGCATTTTTACCGGAGTTCAGACCAAAGTTGCTTCACCGAAAAATTGGTTTTACCAAGAACTTAGTTCAGTATAACTACCGAAAATTTGCCACTCAATTTAGTGTTGAGCCCAACTCTTTTTAGTAAATGCATATGTTTTAATATGCTAACTAGAAATACTTTTGCCCTGTTACAATATTGAGCACAAAATTGATTCTCCATCGGTGCATAAATTACTCACTTGACCTAGTATACTTTACAATGATATTGATAAAACCATGACACTTTACCTTTTTGTTTTTCTGATTTGGCAATTCAATCATTAGTGCAACCCTATACTGAGCCAAGTCCTGACCACTGATCCTCTCAATGAGCGACCGCACTAAGGTACATAAGCGCTTTTTATCCGTGATCTTGTTGATCTTTGAATTTGAATGAAGCTTCAACAGAAAGTCTACTGGCTTATTATGTGGAGTATTCCCTATTACCAATTTTGTAGTCATAGGGTGGTAGGAGAGAAAGCAATAACACTTCAAAAAGTATTTTGAATGTGAGAACAGAAGGGGATTTGAACGCATCCGGCGGCAGCCGATTCCACAGATTGCAAACACTGAATGCACACGATTCCTGTAGTATTGAAGCGAGACATCACTGTTTTACAACCTTAGCTCCGTAGTTTCTGGTCCTATGATCATCCGTGACGACGAACCAGGATTTCTTAACTGGTTTAGAGGAGACAGACTTACACGAGAAGATCGATAGCTCTGCAGTACGTAGATACGAGAAGTGATCTTGACAAAAACAGAAGTAATTAATAGCTTTTCTTGCAATGAAAGCAATAGTAGATTAAAAGTTAGCCGCTAAGGCTGGCTACAAAATAAAGGTATTTGGACACAAGAAGGCTGCACAGTAACCTATACAGGCCTACAAATTCACTACAAGTCACTAAGTAGGCATAGGTAGCACCACTTTAAAGGATTCAACAAAACGTAGCGGGTAAAAGCACTGTTGAGTCAAATCACGGATTCCAACCCTCTCGAATGTGAAGCCAATAGCAGTCGCCACTTGGCCAGTAGACCTTACAAAGCACTCGCCATTTCACAATTTCTACTCACCCCATACCAATGACATCTTGCACGATGCATGGTTTTTCTAATTCATGCATTTACGAAATTGTAGAATTCTCTTTAACCCCAGTATTAATGAAGATAAAGCAGTCACGTAGCCCTTAGAAATCTGAGCATAACGCCGCAAACCGTTCGTCTCTAACTTGTACGATTCCCGAGATATCGCTCTTTGAGTGTCATTCTCTGTTGCTAGTCGCCATTTTGGCGAGTAAGGCTAAATTTCAGGTTGCCACTTGCCAACTACTGTTTTCCATTCGCCAAATGGCGAGTGGCGACCGACATTGGAGAGGGTTGACGGATTCACAATAGTGTTCCAAACAATTCTTGATTCCGCAAATTCCTTGGTTTGGTTCACCGAACTTATATGGTAGACTAGACCTCAACTATTTGATGGAAATAATTGCGTCAATTAAGCAACTGTAGAAAAAGTATGTCCCTAACCCTCATAAGAGAAATTCATTGCCGTGCTATTTTACACAATTTTTAATTTGAATCGGGTTCATACACAAACTTATTTTAAAATCCAGGAACTTTGATTAAATTCTAGGTCTTTCTGCAATTAAGACATCACTGAGCATGAGCGAGGTAAGAGTAAAATTTTATTTTATCACGAATATATGCAGAAACTGCCACCAGCCCAAATCAAAAGGGGGTTGGATTTAGTTGCATAAGAGGAAATCGGTATGCTCCAAGAATACAACAAAAAATTTGTATAGTTGTAGTTTGAGTGCTGAAACGAACATCTTTCATAAGCACAGTCCTTTTGGTCGCGTGTGGAAAATATCCCATGGTATCCCAATAACCAACCCAAAGCTTCTCGGTAACCAACCCCAAGCTTCCCAGTCGCGGACATGGGGGAGCGTATCATTTAAAGTCCCGAACCGATCAGTACCACGCTCTGCTCTGCGTTGTTAGACCCTTATGAAACCGCGACCTTGTCGACTAACCGCCTCATCGTCATGGGATTGTAGGGGCCATGTAGGAAATCGAAGGGCTAAACCCAGATGCCCATCCATTAGCCTACAATCATATGTGGGACTGCAAATACCTGTCCCACAGAATTCAGAGAACGTCAGCTTGCGATGCGGTACGGAGGCTGAGGCAAAGGATCTTGTCATTGCCTTTTAAAACAACGAAGGGAACCTCTGTAGGGCAGTGCTGAAAACCGCTTCAGTGGTCAAAAATTCAAGACAGGGGATAGGTTTTGAAA
This sequence comes from Lithobius niger, assembly GCA_023313725.1. NCBI lineage: Eukaryota > Metazoa > Arthropoda > Chilopoda > Lithobiomorpha > Lithobiidae > Lithobius > Lithobius niger. Next base: position 10,855 of record JAHWFP010043501.1, on the reverse strand, counting down.
TTCCGTAAATTAGCGGAACCATCGCCGAAAGGCCAACAGAACTATGTTTCACGACCGGGACATGGTGGGAGAGGATCCTTGTCCAATTCCAATGGCTTGCCTTTGGCGAGAAGCAAGCCTCCGTTGCGTAGAAGCGTTGTCAGAAGGGTGGTTAACTGTCCTAAGACTGCCCGACATTTTAAATTCCGGTCGCACAAGCCGAAACTTACTCCAGTTGACAGGCTACTGTTCTTGATGGTTCAAAGTCGGAGGCAGAGGGCTTGTAAAGGAAACAATCCGGGACGACGTCTTCCACAGTTTTAAGGCGTCAGATAAACGGATTCCTGACGTGTTATCGTCGTCTTGAAAGCTGCTGTCAAAATGAGCACGGTCCGTGTTATCAGTGGAGTGAGTCGAGGAGCGGTCAGAGCTGCTGCGATGAGAGTTGCGGACGCAGTGTCCAAATCGCAGTCCAAGTCCGGGGCGGAAGGGCGAGACAAGTACGAAGGTGCTGCTGCTTGTTAACGAGGATGGGAAGAAGGAGTGGAAGGCTGAAGAAAAACGGGGGTTCATGGCCGAGGACTCAGTTCTTTCATCAGAGTGAGAGGAACAGTGCGGCGTTTCAATGAGGCCGAAGGAGGTTTACGAGATGATTCAGCTAATGAGGATGCGACCAGTCAAGGGCCTTCCGTGAGATGAAGCAGGCGGTGCCTGTTGGGTCAAACATTGCAGGACGTGAACGCTGCAGGGGCTGATCGGCGGGCAAGGAGGAGCTCAAGGCGGGCTACGAGAACGGCGAGACGAAAGGCCGAGAGGAGCGTTGACGGGAGAGTGGCGAGGCTTCGAGCTGACCTTTCTTTTCTTGTTCCTTGGCTTCTTTTGAGCTTTGTGAGGGACAACGACGATTTCACAGGCTGGCCACAACGAACGGGTAATGCGGAATCAGAGACCGGCGGCTCCGTTGAAACGAAGGTAGTGATTTAGAAAAGAGACCACGAGCCGGGAGGTGATGCTGCGGGCGAAGGTGATGGGCCAACTACAACACCAGGGTCTTCGCGCGAAGGGCTGGCTGGCAAAGGTGAGGGATTCTTGGGTGAAGGGTCCTTCGGTATGCCTTTGAGTCTTGCCATAGATGCGAAAGATTCTTCAGCTTTCGAAGGCATTGGATTCAAAAGATCTTGAAAACGAAGGATGGGATAAATGAAAGCGTGTCCGTATGTGGAACATTAGAGGAAAATAGATGGTAAAAGGCCACCTCTCTACTTTTGTGCTTGCGCATGTGCACTTGGGTTACGCAGCTGGACAACTATTTTCAACTAAAAAACCTCTACGGAAAGACCGCATTCGGGGAAAGTAATCCTAAAATTTAGAGGTAATGCATATTTCCAACAGCACACAGAAAGACCAATTTTAAGGGAAGGGCGTTAACTCTGCTATTTTATATCTGTGACCTTAAACCATTACAAGGGATGGGCACTTAATCCACCAGGGCGTTTAATAGGCGATTTACGCTAATACTCACTAGGAAAAAAGTCATTATTGCTTACCCAATATACTGCTGTGTTTTGAGCATCCTGCAAAGAGAAATAAATGTTTGTGATATAATAGGCCGTGAAAAGAAACATGTTTGGTTCTCGGGCATTATAATTCTCCACGTAACCTGGTCACCAGGCTTTTTAATTCAACTCTGCTTTTAACTGCTCAAAAGACTTGGGTGTTAATTCTACAGAGCAGCAAGTAGTTAACTTAACATAAGAGTACAACTGAATGTCAAGTTGGGCTAAATAATACTTATTTGCAGCATTGCTTTTCCTTGTACAGTAATAAATTTTGCTTGCACCAGCAAATAAAAAGCGATCACCAGGATCAAATTTGAACACCTGAGCAGCAGGGCCTGAGGGCCTGTGGCTTTATCGAGACAATTTAAATCTTGCCTCAGTAAAAGCAGCAGTCAGAGCATGGTTGTTTGGTTGGGTTCATTCTCTACTTTAAAAGTAAAAGCGGCTTCACGTTGGACTGCTTTAAAGAACATCAACAAAACTCGGACCATCAAGGAACAGTGAAAAAGGTTCCATACAACCAAAGATTTGTTACATCCGGAAGAGCACAGCACTAAATTTGTTAGGATTGTCATTGAAAATCTGTTCTTTAAAAATGCAGTAATTCCTTAAAACCCAGTTCTTCTCTAGTAACGTACTTACTAAGCCTATTTTAGTCTAGGAGCGGCGTTAGTGGCCCTGAGCCCTGCCGTTATCCTTGCCTTGTGGCTAAAGTAATATTATTATTATATTATTCATAACCGGGTTTTTATAATTTCCAGATTAAGTGCTATTCGCAAGAGATTAGCACTAAATCTAATAAAATAGTTGTTCTCTAAAAGCAATAATTCCTTAAAACTGAGTTCTTTCAATTTTCTTTATAGAAAAGGAAATTTCAGCCATTTGTGTTATATTTATATATATGTATATTTATACATATATGTGTATATTTATATACACATATTGAGTGTATATTTAGAGTGCATATAGTGCATAGTGCATATAGAGTGTATATTTATTCATCTGGCTCTATCCTTTGAACCGGAAAAAACCACTGTTAACAAATGAAACGCTAATAGTCCAGAATTGTCACTGCTGCCTGATTTCTTGGCCCATAACTAGTGTGAGGCTAGGCAGTCACATAGAACTAGCTAATAGGATCACTTTAGCCAGGTCCGTGATCTACACAACCAAAGGAGGTCCTGTAGATTGCAACGGGACTACAATGGTTCCAAACTGCCCCCACATTACGTATTGCTCATTAGGGATGTGCGATACTCGAAAAATTCGAGTCGATCCGAGTATAAAACTTGTAATCGAACTCGGCTTGCTGCTCGCGTCTGTACTAGAAAAACTCAAATCCAGCAAAAATGCGATAACTTCGTGAATTTTTGATCGATTTTGACATTCCAATATGCCAAATCGATCATCTCGACGAGAGCTTTCCAGTCAGGCTGTGCCGGTGCCACTTTTCTCGATACCGGTTCGATACCGGTGCTCATTCACCCGATTTCGATGCCGGTACCGGTGATCACGTGCCGTGCCGATACCGATACCATGCCGGTACCAATGCCGATATCGAAAGATAACTTAATAAATAATACAGAACGTGTCCATGTCAAAAATTTAATGGTATACCTAACCTTACTTAACACTTTTACAAAGGAATTATTGGCTGAACACCTTATAGCTCGACGAAATCATTTTAATTTTTTTTTTTAGTGTTAACTGTAAATTAATAGGCCTATACTTTACTTAGTTTAGGCTAACCAATTTCAAAATATTGTATTAAATACTTATAGACTATACGTAAAATATTGTAGACCTAGGCTACTAAAAATCTTGTAGGATAATAACACACTGAAACTGAATGTAATCTACACATTTTGTGCATGTTAACTGGGAAGCTGTATGTAAAACATTCTGTGTACATTTACTAAATAAGTTGTGGGCTACACAGATATAAAATATTACAGGCTCGTTAGGCTATGCAAAGTTTTTAAAAAAATGGGATACAAAGTTGAAAAATCGACGAGAGATGAGGCTTTTTTTTCCCCTTTTCATAATGTTTACACATTATGTGGTAGACATGCCTATGCCTATGCCTAAAGAAAAAGAACATTTTGCCGGCCCCCCAGTCCGGCCGGCTAAAAATGGTTTCTTTGTGCCTAAAACATACTTAACCTGATAATTTAGCATTACATTCCTCGAATGTGATGTTCCCCTGGAGGTTTCTTCCGGTGTGCAGCCGCCTGCTTGCATGCCCCCTACCGCGCATGCGCGTGGTAGTCCTCCCTTATAAAAGCGACAGCGTGCACGCTATCGGCATTTATTTTACTCTCAATTTGTCAGGCTCGAGAGGGGAGGCAGGGCGGGAGTTCGGTTAAGTATGTTTTAGGCACAAAGAAGCCATTTTTAGCCGGCCGGACTGGGGGCCGGCAAAATGTTCTTTCTTTGTAGCCAAAACATCTTAACCTGATAATTTAGCATTATCAGCGCACCTCGTCACTTTAGGTGGCGGGCACCGTCCTGACGGGCGCCCCGGGGTGCAAGCAGGCGTTCCCCCAAAAACTTTTTATCTGGAAGAGAAAAAAATTGCACTTTATTCAGAACGGATGATAACAGGAGGTTGGTCTCTTTCGTAGGATTTGGTGGCCCTGAAAAGGACCGTTGTTTGGGTCTTGCTTCCTTCTGGATGGCTTGCTTCCGTATGGGTGGCTTGCTTCCTTCATGGATGGCTTGCATCTGTGTTCTGAGTGCTTAATGGGGGTTGACCACGGTTCTGGCTGCGACGATCGGTCCCAGCCGGTGTAGTCCTGATTCTTCTCTTGACATATCCCTCAGGTAGTGGGAGGTGAAGGTAGTCTGGTGGCGCCAGGATGCTGCTGCCAGGATCTCTTCTATTGGGACGGCGTTGTGGTGGGCCCATGATGTGGAGACAGCTCTCACTTCGTGCGCCGTCACTCTCATGCTCTCATTCAGAGTTTTTTCGTAGGCTGCTTCGATTGTTTTCTTAATCCATCTCGATACCATGGCTGGCGATGTTTCACCAGATTGGGGATCGACTGGGAGGAAGAGTTGGTTTCTTCCACGACGGATGTCCTCATGACGTGTCCGGGCTAAGTAGAAGCGTAAGGCTCTGACTGGACACAGAAGGCGTTCCGGTTCGTTTCCGACTAGGGTGGATAGAGCTGGAAAGGTGATTGGTTTCGGTGGTTCCGAAGGTTTCTGTGTTTTGGCTCTGAATGTTGATCTTGGGTATAGGGTGACAGAGGAGAAGTTGGGACCAAAGATGCGGTATGCAGGGTCTGCTGAGAGGGCTTGGATTTCAGAACAACGAAGGCTGGCAGCTAACGTGACGAGAAAGACCGTCTTGCGGGTCATGAGGTGAAGGGAGGTGTCCTGTAAGGGTTCATATGGTTCGCCCATTAGGGACTGGAGAACGAGTGAAAGGTCCCAGTCTGTTATTGATCTTCTGGTAGTGGGTCTTTCATTTTCGTATGAGCGAAGGAGGGCTGAGATTCGGTAGTCGTCAATTAGGTATGTGTTGTTGACGGCTTTGAAGACAGTGTTTAGAGCAGAACGGTAGACTAGGATTGTAGAGCCTTTGAGTTTGTCGATGTTGAACAAGTCTCTGAAGAAGTTTAGGAGGGTGGGAAGAGGTGGGTTGATAGGATTAGCTTGTTTTGTGATACACCAACGAATCCATTTTGACCAGTGACTGTCGTACATCTGGTTAGTGGAGTCTCGTGTTGCCTTTGAGGCGATGCGTTCGGCCTCTTCTTGATGAATTCCTGCCTTTTTGAGGAGTTTGATGATAGTAGCCACCCGTGTAGGTTGAGGGTGGGCACGTTCGGGTGTAGCTTTGTTCCTTTCTGTTGGGACAGAAGATCTGGTTGAGGAGGTAGACTTATTGGAGTGTCGACTAGAAGTTCTAGAAGGAGTGGGAACCATGCTGCCGATGGCCAAAGGGGGGCTACGAACAGGAACAAGCTCTGGCTTTCTTGGATTCTTAGGAGAACTTGAGGGAGGAGCTTGAAGGGGGGGAAGAGGTAGGCGAACAGGTTGTGCCATGGAAACGTCAGGGCGTCTACTAATACTGCTGTTTCGTCCGGAATCGGGCTTACGTAGAGGGGAAGTCTGGCATTGTGCCTCGTGGCGAACAGGTCTATCATCGGAGTGCCCCAGATGGTGGAGAGATTCGCAGATGGATTTCTTGAGGCACCATTCGCCCGTTGGAGGTTTCTGACGTGATAGGGAGTCGGCGATCACATTCCTGTTGCCTGGAATGTGGAGAGGAAGGAGTGTGATGTTGTGCGGTATGCAGAGGTTGAATATTTCCGAAGTTAGATGATGGAGAGATCTGGATTTCGTTCCTCCTTCTTTCCTTATGTAGGCAAGGGCAGACGTGTTGTCGGACTGGACTTGAATTGTCTTGTTCTTGATTTCGGGAAGAAAGTGTCGGAGAGCGAGTAATATTGCTCGAAGTTCAGGGAAGTTAATGTGGAACGTGCAGGTTGACGGGCAAAGGCCTGACGTTTCTTGTGTGCCAAGGTGGGCACCCCAGCCGGTTCTTGAAGCGTCCGTGAAGAGGAGCAGCTCGGGATGTGGTTCGTGGAGGGGTTGCGTCTTTGTGAGGTTGGTGACATCTGACCACCACAGAAGGGAGTCCACAGGAAAGTCGGGACTGAAGGGGACTTGCTTGTCCGGGAGGTCTTGATTGATTGCCTGGTTGTCTATGCGGTGGTGGTGAAAAGGGCTTACCATCCAACGACCGTAGGGGACGAGATTCGCCATTGCATCCATCTTCCCGATGAGAGAGTTTAGTTCTCGAGGAGAGAAGCTTGTTTTCGACCGAAAGTGGCGGATGTGGAGAAGGAGGTCTTCTGTCCATTCCGGGGAGGGGGGGATTCTTGCTGAGTGGAGGTCGAAAGAGGCCCCTAGGAAGGTGAAGACTTGTGCTGGTATCAGGCGGGATTTTGTGTAGTTTATTCCGAAGCCCAGTTGGTTCAGCAGAGAAATGGTCTTGTCCTTGTTTTGTTGTAGTGTGAGAGGGTCCGGGTTGTTGAGGGCCCAGTCGTCCAGGTAGGCGTTGGCTTGAATCTAGTTTTGGTGTAGATGAGCCAGTATAGGTTTGAGAACCAATGTGAAAATTCTGGGGGCTGCATTCAGGCCGAAGGGAACACAACGGAATTCATAGACCTTTTGGTTGTAGATGAAACGAAAGAAGTGCGTGATGGCCGGATGGAGTGGGACATGGAGATAAACGTCTTCCAGGTCGATGGAGATTGTCCGTCGTTTTGTTTGAACGAAAGACGGATGGATTCGAGAGTTTCCATTTTGAAATGGTCGTTTGAGATAAATTTGTTGAGGGGCTTCATGTTGAATATCAAGCGGGAGCCTCCTGACTTCTTTGGTCGGGCGAAGATGGAGCTGCAGAAGCTCGGGCCTGGCTTGCGGCATTCCCTTATTGTATCCTTCCGCAGGAGTTCGGAGACTTCGAACGAAAGTTGTGGAGTTGATGGCGGGGAGAAATCCCATGGCGGTGATGGAAGGAGCGGTGGTTTTGACAGAAAATCCGGGCGAAAGCCGTGTTTGATGATAGAAAGGACTTCTGGGATCCTTGTTAATTGTAGCCAGGCTGGGAGGAAGAATCTTAGTCTTGCACCGACTGGAAGGCAGGATGGGTGGGAGGCGTCATTGATGGTTCGTACGAGAGTTGGTTTTGCCCCCTGGTGACGAGTGGCGGCTACGACGGTCTGGCGTGGCGGCTCGTATCTGCTTGTGTTGGCCGGGGCGCGAGCGAGGCTGGTCGGTCCGAAAGGGCTGCGGGTTTTTCGGACGAGAATCTTTTTGGCGCGGGGACTGCGAGGGGGCAGGCGTCCTATTCCAGTTGTCCGGGGAAGGGCGAGGGTTGGGCTGTTTATTCCTCGAGGCCGGACGAGAGGAAGAAGAGATTTGCTTGTATGGCTTGGGTTTTCTAACGATGTCAAGGTGAGGGGCGAGAGTCGGGATGAGGCCCCGGAAGAGCGTGTCCGTTTCGTGGATGGGCTGGTTGCGGAGCCGGTGCATCGTGGAGACATTGAGGTTGTTTGCGGACGAAAGAGCAACGGTCCGGAGGAGCAGAGTATTGTTGAAAAGGGCTCTCGTAGCCCAGTTGATGGAGTGATATGTGGCGAAGCTCGCCTTCTGAAAGAGCTGCATTATGAAGGACGAAAGATTGCGGATTTCTTCGGGGCTTGCGTCCGATGACAATCTTTCACATAGGGCGTTCACCGCAGTGTTGAGGATGTCGGCTTGGGAAGCGGCACGCAGGCTTAGCCGAAGGCATTTGTCGTTCTCGTACAGGACGAAAGTTGGGATGTCAGCTTTCTTCGGGATGGAAAGAGCGGTGCCGAAATCCATCTTTACCTCGCTGCATAAGAATTCGCATTCCGGGTAGGTAGCAAAGTTGTTCCGGTTCGTGGCGCCGTCACCCAACGGCCGAAAGAAGCTGTTTTCACGGCCTGGACGGGGTGGAGGAGGTTCCTTGTCGAGGACGAGAGGATCGCCTTTGCCGAGTAGGGAGCCTTCGTTGCGGAGGAGGCAGGTTAGCAGCGTGGTGGATTGCCCGAGAAGGTTGCGGGATTTGTTGTCTCTGTCTCGAAGGGCAAAGCCGAAGCCAGTTTTCAGCCCACGGTTGACGGCCGGAGCGTCGGGCGACTGTGAGGGCTTGAAGAGGAAGCAGTCGGGAACGGTTTCTTCGACCGTCTTGAGAAGCGCAGCTAGCGGGAAAACTGCGTCGTTCGGGAAGTGGATCTTCTTGCCGGACGAGGGAGGGATGGCTGGCTGCGGAGCTACGGTAGTTGCCGAGGGGACGGCAGAAGAGGGAGCTTGCGGACGAGAGGGAGAAGATGACTTGTCTCTCTTCTGGCTGCCGGCGGGCGGCGTTGAGCCGCGCTTGGCTGAGTCTCGGCTGGAGGCGGATGTAATCCACGCTTGCGTGCGGGCGTGTCGGGCGGACGACGTGCAGGAGGGAGGCGGCATGGGATGGTCTTGCATCACACGGACCGTTTCCTGGACGATGTGCCGAACTTCGCTGCGGGAGACGCTTCGACCAATCCGGGTAAGAGTTGGACGACAGGTCCAAAGGAGAGTTGCGGGCTGCAGCCGTAGCCCGCTGGAGGGACTTCTTGGCTTCACGGTAGACGTCTTTTGCCCGTAGAAAATCCTCTCGAAGAGCCGATAGGTCCATAGGTTCGGCCGGCGGAGTGCGCTGGCTGGGTTGCAAGGGAGAGTCCGAGAAGGCGTTAATGCTTGCCAGAGGAGCTTCGGTGAAGGAGGCGGCAGGGATCGGGCCAACGGCGGCGAGGTCGAGGGCGGATTTCCAGCGGTTGCCGAGGGAGAAGCCAGCAGGTTGCAGACGAAGGAGAGCATGAGAAGGAGCGGCGAGCGAAGCGGGAGCTTCGGAAGCGGCGGCCATCTTCGGTTAGAATCCAATTTTCCGTACGAAAGCCGGGGAACAGCGGCGCGAGGTGGCGTGGAGACACCTCTGGAGGAAAATGAATGACGATAGCGTGCACGCTGTTGCTTTTATAAGGGAGGACTACCACGCGCATGCACGGTAGGGGGCATGCAAGCAGGCGGCTGCGCACCGGAAGAAACCTCCAGGGGAACATCACATTCGAGGAATGTAATGCTAAATTATCAGGTTAAGATGTTTTGGCTACAAAGAAAGACCGTTTTGCATACTGTAGTTACTTTGTTTTATTTTTAGATACAAAAACAAACATTGCCTTTTTTCATCTCTCCAGTTGTTTTAGATGCTTACGTAAATTGCTTGCTTCGTACAAATGGGAATCTTCCCCCACGTGCTATTTCGAAGTTGCAGTTTGCATTTTCGTCGCACACCACAAAATATTCCGAAATACCTGACGTCTTTGGTGGCATTATGCTTTTTTTTTTGTCAAAGACGTTACAGAAATCTGTAACTAAACAACGGACGAAGTCTGAACTAACAAGGGAAATTGCGAAACCGAGAGTGAAACACCTCACCACGATGTTAAGTTAGGCCTAACGCAACGCCGATGCGTCATTTCATTTCCGGTTTTTGTCAGCAGAATTTCACTTTGTTACGAAATTCGAATAATTTTTTAGTTTTAATTAAACCAGTAGCTAGATTAAAATTATTTTTTAATTAATGGAATAATAAAAGCGATCTTGCAACATGTTGAATGAGAATGAAAGTAATAGTATTTTACCGAACCACTTACGCGAGAGCTGGAGTGCGGTCCTGCCGTGTTGGTTTGACCTTGAGAAAATGGCTGCCTGCGTTTTATCAGAGAGAGCGACCATTAGGCCTAATCGTTAAGGGAGGTATTTTTAGCGGTACGCAAAGTTAATTTTGATCGCGAATCCGATGTAAGACGTCACAGATTATTTATTTAAAAGTTGCTTAATTTGTATTAGCGTTGGGAACACGATGTCATGATATTAATGTAAGAAAATGCCGATGTTGGAAAAAAATAAGTCGATTCCGGTACTGCTTAACCCGGCGCCGGTCCGATACCGTACCAGTGGTATCGACAGCCGGTCCCGGTACCAGTGGTATCGACAGCCGGTCCCGGTACCAATATCGGCATCGGCACAGCCTTACTTTCCAGTGGAACTGGAAAACCATTACCCCCACAGTCAGTTAAGCAGCATTAACAAATTATCTTAACAAATTAAACAGAAACTCGCAAACAAAATATTTTCATCAAATACTCGAACTCAGCTCGATACTCGATTCTTCTGTTGCAAACTCGGCTCGGCTCGACTCGTATTAATATCTTACCACTCACACATCCCTATTGCTCATCATTCCAGTGTTATTAATTGGAGAATTTTATTGTTGGCAATACAGGCTTGGGATGCAAAGAAGATAAAACTTTATTACTGTATAGCGCAACATTAAAAGCAGTAAGGTTAGGACTACAGCGACCAAAGAGAAAACAAAGAACAAAGGTTTACGCAGAAGTTAGGAGTCGGAAGGTGTGCTGATTGAGTGAAGCAAGCAAAATACAGCATTTGTTAAATAACATCAGTGAGTCAACATGAGACTGATGTACAGGGAAACACGTTTAATTAATCCGACAAATAAAAAATGTTGACACAACAAAACCTGCTGTGATTGGAATTTACAACAAATTTATGAGGGGGAATAGATTCTAATGACATGATACTCGACTTATCTAGATGAAAGGAGAACTGTGAAGTAATGGAAGAAAGTGCCCTTCAACATAATTGACAGTATGGCGCTAAATTCATACATTTTATACAAAGAGTGTAACCCTGCATCAAAGCTTGATCACTATCAT
>JAHWFP010043500.1:0-12373 GCA_023313725.1 Lithobius niger | reverse complement strand
GAATCGGTTGGTAAAGAGTGAGTGAAGTTGCAGATCTTGTAGAGGCACATAAAGACAGAAGCCTGGAAGGACCTTGATTTTCACGACATCCACAGAAGACAGATCGGCACAGGTCGGAGGATTGGTGAATAACAGGGACGGAATGTGCGACACTCAATGGAACATGGATGCTGAAGGGATCCGGGGAAGAGTCACATGAGAAGAAATGTATTGTATCTTGGGAGTACCGGGATCAGAAAATCCCCAAGTAAATAGATCGCAGAGAACTGGTGACATATCCTGGTAGACGAGACGGACCGGCTAGGGTTGGATCGTGGTTTCACAATAGCGAGCAGACTGTAGGAGTTGACAGGTGTGTCGTAGCACAAGAAGGCAGGGTCTCAGTTCCATCTGCGATAGTAGTAGCGTGGAGTTCCACTCGCCCAGACTGGAGAGTGGTCGATATTGGCCGGATTGGACCGGCGAGAAGGGTTGAGGAAAAGGCTATGTCGTCGCAACCTTCTATGCGTGTTTATCGTAAAACGGAGTAGAAGAATGATCAAGTATCCTGAAGTTGGTAAGGAGAATAATGAACCTGTATTGCATGGAGTAATTGATGGAACGTGAATACAAGAAGTCAGGCGAGGAGCAACGATTCCGGCTCGGGAATCGGGACTGGAACACCTTATCGATCCGGATGGATATGTAGGGGGAATCGGAATTGGAAGATGAAATAGTCGTGACGGGCTTCCTAAGGGATAATGCAGAAGCCTAATGCAACGCAATTGGCTCGTCGTCTTCACGGAGAACAAGGAAGAGCCCTGGTCGAAGATTCTGAATGACGAATGATTTCTGCAAACACAGGGACGATGGCAGGCGCATCATCATACTGTCAAACGAGTACGATGACAAGGCTTGGCAGGATGGAGAATTAGCAGCGAGGGAACAAGCCTGCTTCAGAGGGCACGGATCAAGGGAAATTGCCTGGTACATGGAGATCGTTGGAGAGGCACCAGCAGAGCAGGGGATCGACAATCGATGGAGGCAGAGAATCGGATGGAGCACAATGAGGTACTGCCCTTGGAGACGGAGGGGCAGCGAGAGGTTGTGGAGCCAAAAGCTGGGGAACCGGCGGACGTGTGAAGAACGAAGCGTCGGTAGCTGAAGGGTCCTGGTAAGGTGTGGTGAAGGTGCTGCCTTGTGTATAGCCCGAACGGCGGAGATGGCTGGTGAGTCAGATGGGAGTAAAGGATCGTGAGGAGACCGGGGACCGATTGTAGCCGGGGCTGCATGGAGGCGCCGGGTCCTGGAATGGCTACAATATAAAAGACGCCATGGGAGCGATGAAGGCAGAGGGGAAACCCACGGGAGCCTGTGTCGACGCAAACAGTAGTTCATCTGCAGACACCTGTGTTTGGAACGTAAAAGGTCCAAGCAATCAAAGACGCTGATGAATTCTGACTGAAGGGTCAAGTTTCGATCCTCGGCACCGGAAAGGGAGGATCGAAGAGCCGAATTTTCGGTTCGGGGGTTTGTAAGTTCTGTAGAAAAGTATTCCAACCAACACAGAACAAACTGCAGGTTGAAGTCGACGTTTTCAAGGTCGGTAATGGAAATCTGTAAACCCCTGGTAAGGGTCGCCCGAATAGTGGAGGCGGGCGGGAACGGAGTCGGAGCCGAAGATGGTGGCGTAACGGTAGCTTCAACACTTGATTCTACTGCCGGGAGAGGCGAACCCATTGTCGATGTAACCGTGGCTGACGGTGAAGAGTGTGACTTGGTTGACGAACGTACAGGAATCGAAAAAATGAGGTTGGCGAGCCTGCGAAAATCTTGGAGGGGCCATCAGATGCCTAATCTCTTGTAGGTAGGATCGCAGGTCGGAAAAGCTGAACCCCAGATGTACCAGGAATCGCAAGTGATGATGAAGGAGGAACCGCAGAGTGGGTCGATACCTAGGATGTAGTAATGCGAGATTGAGACGAATGAGAGAATGGCTTCTTGTGCACGGATGATGAAGTTGTAGTAGTAGATAACGACTGATTGTTAGTTTGAGGAGGCAGTTCCTTCATCTTGCGTTACTGATCCGCCCGTCGGCGAGAGCTACATTGTCGTCATCGAATTTCAGCCCAGTCCTTCTTGAAAATCGTCACACAAACACTACACAGGGGGTCATACCCATTGCACCGACGATGGTGCTGGCAGCAGGGATGCTGGTCAAAATGTTCTTTTGTCCCTGCTGCAAAGCCCAGGCAGTACATGGTGTAGGATCCGGAAAATTTATAACTTTGGCTGGTACGGGATCTTTGGAAGACGAGCCAGAGGACATGACTGGAAGCGGAGCGAGAAGCGACTACAACCGAAAAGACCGTTACAGGATTTGAAGAAGCGTGCCACAACGAAGGCGCCCTCTGGAGGCGGAATCGTGCAGAGGAGAACGCAAGTCCCGGATGTGGAGAAGCATCGAGAGGCATCGAGAGAATAACAGTATTGGCTTTTGGAAGACAAGGATTGTAAGGGAAGCCAAGTGCTTGAACCTGACCACGGGTAGTCAGCGTAGCCTGGTTGGGAGGGCCGAAGGAACAGCTCGAAGCAGCCGACCATAAGAGAAAGTGTCGAACCAGTGGATCAAGAGCTGCGAATCCAAACGGCAGTGATAACATAATCGCAGAGGATCATAGCACGAGAGAGGCGTGAAGTTTACCGTGCGGAAGAAGGAATAGGAGACCACATACAAGCGATGCCAGCCAATCCTTAGTGTGCAGGGTCAACGTGATACAGGAACGAGAGCCAATGCAGTGGCATCGGCACAGGGCGCAGCAAAGACTTGCTAGTTGACGGAGTAGACAGTAATCCTTACCGTAGGATTGGAGAAAGCAGATGGTGAAGTGACGGAAACGTGGATCGGTTGGTGAAGATCGAGAGTCAAGATCAGGAATCGGTGTAGCAGAAACAAGGACCTGATCGTAGCATGGTTGTAGGTGGAATCACTGAGATAGTAGAACGACCTGATGTAACGTATTGGAACAAGTGAGCTGCCAGAGGAATCAGGTGTGAGATATGAAGTCACTCCTGGCATAAAGGTGGCGAACCGAGGCAAAGATCGGAGGCAGTGGTCAGAGTCAGTGAAACTGAAGTTGGAGGAGAATGCTGTAGAGACACAGGACCCGGAGATAAATCCGCAGTGCAGGATCGGTAGCTAGATGAGGTTGATGGACCCGACGGGAAGTTGAGACAGTCTTGATGATCAGCGTGGATAGTCCCACGGAGAGGTGTAATGCCGCGTATTCGGGAAAAGGCAGATCGAAAAGACGGTAAGGAGGGACTGAAAGGAATAAAACCCGGGGATGCTGGATCATCGCCCAGGAAACCGGAGGGCCAAGATTCGCTGGAACACAAGCTCGAAGGGGAGAGTAGGACCGGAGAAACACGGACTGGTGAAGGAGGATCAAAAGGTTACGGAAAACAGCAACCGATGGGGCTTGTCGATGGATTAGAAAAATGACGCCGGAACGTAGGGAAGGGGACCAGTAACCGGAGACCAACAGGTGGAGAGAACCTAGGTGGAGGACTCGGTGATGTTCCCAGAGGAGTCAAAACCACAGGTAAAAGGAGGATCGGGTGAGGGAGTCGCTGGTGAGGCCCAAACCGTCGAAAGGTCCCACAGGAAAGAAATTCTTGTAAACGCTTCAGAAATATGTAGGAAGGAGGTTGTAATGGCGGACGGATCATCCGGACACCTCATGGGATCCTGTGTCTTGAAAGTGGTACTGAGAGAGGCGGACCGATGAAGGTGGATTAGGAACGGCGAGGATCAGAGTATCCCCAACATGGTCGTGTTGAGAAGAGGGAATCGGATCCCTTCCTTCGGAATCGACAGACGATTGTACACCGGTAGCGAGGTTCGACGAATCCACAGGTTCGAATAGAGCTCCTGGAACAACTGGCTGGTTCAATTGGCTTAGGAAGAAAGATGCTGGGATCGCTGCATTCCGCTTATATAGCCGATCCCAGTTCCTGTCATGCGCAGTTAAGTTACGAGACCGGCAGGGAAGCCAACTTTTCAAACTCGGGACCATCGAGCCCCCCGGGGCTGGGGGGGGGGGGGACTGCTATTTTAATAAAAGGTAAAGGATATATTCGTGGCAATAAAATGTTATTTTTAACATACATCTTATGAGTAGTTTTTCCATTAAAGTTCTTTAAAAAATTCTCACAATTCTATTTTGTGTTCTCTGAAGTTTTTCATTAAAATAATTTGAAGCGAATACCATATCTGATAGGGCTCTCAATCCATGCGCTGTAGATAACAATTTTTTCTTAATATTTAAAATATTGTGAACTTGATATAGTTTTGGCATGATTTGTCGAAGCTTAGTAATGAGACGATCAATGTAGTTATCAAATTTCCAATAAGAATCAATTTCTATCCCAAAATAAGTAGTATTTTCATCGTTTTTCAAGGTGGGGCATGTCGAATGATAATTTGAAATGTCACCGTTTAGAAGAGAGGTACAACGTTCTGAGTGAATCCAGACTGATCTGTCATTAATTTTTTTTTAACTGAACAGTTTTATCTTCACTAACAAACATAATTTCATTTTTCATAAGCCAATCATTAATTTTAAAATAATAATAATTTATTCCACCCAAAGTATTTACAGATATACAGATATACAGATAACAGATATACAGGGCAGTTCATGAGATTAAAGTCTGTATGTGACTGGAAAAACATTAAAAACAACATATTACGTAGTAAGTGTATATGAATGGGCCGGTTCGACATCCCGACAGTCAGAATTCCGCCAGTCGAAATCCCGACAGCTAAAATCCCGATAGTAAAATTCTCCACAGGTCAAAATTCCGACGACTCAAAAACAAACAACAAAAAAGTTTTATCAAGCCTACACAAAAGGAGAGCTCCAATTATTTACCTTCATTTATTGCTCTAGTTACCACGTTGTTAATGTTGTTTAATGCATCTGTGGTACCTTACACTTTTGAAAGCCAAGTTGATGTTTATTTAGTATATCAAATCTAGTTAAGCATTTTTCCATTTACAGTATATTATGATGAACTCTTAGACAATTTTATTTATCACCGGCAACGATACAATTAGGCAGAAATTATTAACGTTCTTTTTATTTCCATTTTTATGTATTGGTCTGATTATTTGTTTTTTAGAATTATCAGGCCAAATTTCCTTATGAATTATAGCTGTAATTAATTTAATTACTGCTATAATTAATTAATTAATTAATAATAATAATATATATGTTTTATTGAAGTACATGATGTTGCGTACAGGCAAGAAATTCATACGAATTTGTTTGTGCAAAGCATACAATAATAATTAAATGAAAGATATCATGTAATAAATTGTAAGTCTCTATACAAATACATTACGGTAACCATATGTTATATAGTGTAAAAAAGGACTAAAATTACAGTTAGTACAATAAATAAATTGTTAAAAATTCTTAACTCATACAATATAAACATTACGCATGCTCATCATCATGACAAAAAGCGAATTTTTAGTCAACTTTAATTAGCCATTCCTTAACTTTTTTCTTTACTTCCTATTTGTGAGTTAAATTTCTTAATTCAACAGGTAATTTATTCAAAACATACGGCATAACATAGTTTAAACCCCTCTTTCCGGTTATTTTTCTAACGTTTTTTTTTTTGTTTTTTTTTTTTTTGACGAGCCCTACGTCAGCCGAAGCAATTAATGCTTGTATGGCTGAACCGGCTCAATTTTGAACATTACCAGATTATTTTGGGAGAAGAAGACATCTGGTAAAGGGAGGTGCCAGCCCGGGGATTCGACCCGGGAAACCTCCGATCATCGTCGGGGCCGAAAGATTGTCCAGAATTAGCCAGAAAACATCCCATAGCCGCTGGAGGAGCATGGTAGCCTTTCACGCTACCCTGGCCGGCAGTGGTAATTCTAACCAATTATTATCATTTCGTATTTCTGTTACGTTTAATTTTAAATATTCTTCGCTATAATGATATTTTGTGATATGTATCCATTTTAAGGCTTTATCAATTCTGAACATGCTGTAGTAATATATACTTCTTCAGCATGTTTTAATTTTTAATTTTTAAACAAAACTTTTATTGCTTTATTTATCAAAGTTATAACTGTTAGTTGCAGTGCCGTAAATAATAAGCGTGTATTTAATTTTAGACATTGTCAGTGCCCCAAAATAATTTTTTTAAATATTTTATATCTAACAATCGTTTTAATTTAGAAAGCGTTGGAATAGTTTTCCTAATCATGATTAAGAGGTTTTGAACGTGTCGATAAAATTTCGAATTATTATCAATGTCTAATACTAGATACCTGACATTTTTAACCATTGTGAGATTTTTACATACAGTAATCATTACAAAATGCTATTATATCATTTTTCATGTGCATGTGTGGTGTGGTTAATGGCAAATAGCTTGTCTTTTCACTATTTAGAATTAAGTCATTTTCTCTAAAATATGCTAGCTATTTAATGAAGTCATTCTGTAAATTTTTAATCATGGTATTTTGATCAACGTTAATAGAGAGTTACAAGACATCATCTGAACATTATGTCAAAGTTATGTTAAAGATATTGTCAGAAATATCATTAATATGTACAAGAAAAAGTATTGGGCCCAACATAGAACCCTGTGTGACACCGTAAGCAACATTCAGCCAGCGGCTCGCGTCATTTCCAATTTTAACACTATATTTCCTTCCCGTAAATTTTCCTTCCCGTTATAGATTTTTTCCAAAAGTATAACCTTTTTCAAAGTGTCAAATGCTTTCGTGAAATCAATTAAATTTGGTGCTCCGGCATATTTACCTTCATACAATTCTCTATTAATGTTATTGATAATGGTATTAGTGTGTCAATTATGCCAATACCTTAACTATATTCAGAATAAGCAGCAATGATATTGGTCTATAGTTATTTAGGTAATTGTTTGTTTCTTTTTGTACACTCGTCTTATTATCGTTTTTTATTTTTATTTTTTTTCCGGCCAAATTTCACTCGTTGTACAGGATGTACTAAAAGGTCTGGCCAAACTTTGAGGGTATAGTCTATGATCAAAAGTAAGACTAAAAAGTCCTATAAACATGGGTCCGGAAATGCATTAGAGCTGCCCAAAGTTAGGGGTAAATCGTTGAAGTTTTTCCATAACTTCCCACCTAATTTGTCCTAACTACAATTGACACATCCTTCTTACAATTTCATTGCTTCATAATGTACGTCGTAAAACTTTGCGGTTTGGGCAGTAATGGAGGAAAGGGGGGGGGGGAGGACAATTTGGAAGGAGGGGGTCTGTTTAGTAATTTTACTGAAACAAACGCTGCGTCGCCATGCAGAATGCCAAAATCTCCAATCTGCATGGTATCGTCTTCAAATTTGTGCCTTTTGTGATTACAAAAGGTGCTCGATGTGTCCACCATACGATCCAACACAAGCAAGGTAAGGTACGTCTTGCGATTGACTGGCGAACGTGTTCAAAGACACCGGGTGTATTTCGGACCGTATGGCAACACTCCACAACCCGCTCCCGAAGGGCTTCCTCGTTGCCGACTGGAACTGAACACACTAGTGGCTTTAGGTGTCCCCACAAGTAAAAGTCGAGTGAATTCAGATCTGGTGAACGTGGGGGCCACGCATGCGGTCCACCTCAACCAATCCATCAAGTTGGGTAGGCACGATTTAGGAATTGTTTTGCTAGGAGGCTAGGCAGGTCTTGTTTTGATCTGGACTAGGGTCCGTTATTAAGGTTTGGCCAGACCTTTCAAAGGACAAAAGAAGTCCCCCCATTTCCCCATCCGCAAAAAAAAACGGATGCATTTCTGGACCCATGTTTATAGGACTTTTTATTCTTACTTTTGATCACAGACTAAACCCTGAAACTTTGGACAGACCTTTCAGGCACATCCTGTAATGCTATTTACAAGTGTTGTCATAAATTCGCTGGTTTTTTTCATTTGCTTCTCTAAAGTGTTCCATAAGGAAGCCATCGTGACCACTTGATTTTTGAACTTTAATTTCGTGTATAATATTCAACAATTCAAACTTATTTTCTTCCATGACTCAACGGGTTTAAGCATAGATTTCCCCTTTCTATCCGCCTTTTTTATCCCCCTTTTTTTATTCCCCTTTTTTTTACTTTATTTTGTTTATCTTTTAATGCTTCTTCTTTCAGTTTGTGGATTTGGTTTTTATAAGATTGTTCAGAAAAAATTCTCACATACAATTTAGTATTAAAAAAAAAACATTCGTTAGATGTTCATCAATATTACGTTTGTTTCATTTTTTTGTAATAAAATTGCTTATTTTGCTCTACACTTTTTTACTGTCAAATTTATTCCTTTAAAAATAATTGTTACAGTATTCTTGCATGTCTTTATTACTATATATGCATATTTTTTTAATAAGCTTTGTATTTTTCTTCATGCAACTTACTGTTACCTAATGACACTTTCCTGCAAGGCAAGTCTCCTTATTTTTTTTATACTTTTGTAGTAAAGTATTAGCATTAAAAATACTGCCTAACCGTATGAAATATGAATGAATGCCTTAAAAATCTTAATGCTCTAAACGAACAGACACAAGAAAAAGACATGTAAGCCATCAGCGTCGCAGTAATACGTGTAAAAGAATCTGCAGCGTCCCAAAATTTTTTTTTACACATTAGTGCGATAGTGGTCGCTTAGGCCGATAAAAATTAATATGTGGTTCTGATAAATGTGCCAACTAAGTCGATGCGGGAGGGCGGCTTTTTATTTTAATTTTTTAACCTATCAAAGTCTGATGCGGTGTGGCAATATATTTTTACGGGTAGGGTTATGTTTTTTTTCCTTTGTACAACTTCCCCAAAAATGTAATAAAACAATGAAAAAAAATCGAGTATTTTGAAACCTGGTTTTTGCAAGCATAAAACATGACTGAATTTGCAAGGTTTTTTTTTAATGAGCTAACAAAATAGTGTATGCTAAAAAAAAATGAAGAATGATACAAATTAAAAAATTATTATTCAAATGACAAAATCAATTTTTTTTTTATATTTTTGTGTTTATTCAACTAAAAGATAGGTAGTTTTGCTTGTGTTACTAAAAGTCAGTTAAACTAGCCTATAGAAATAAATGCTAATATATACTTTGAGTTCGCAGTATTAGCCAAGTTAACAAACACAGGTGTTGTTATTGCTGGGCACTCTTCGCCCGAACAGTGAGTAGCCTTTCTTTTGCCTACAGCCACTTTAATGCTGGACAACAGTAAAAAAAAAAGAATTTTTTCTTTCTAGATTTGACGCGGTCAGAATTTTTTATTTATTTATTTAACAATAAAAAGGAGTGACACGGTGTGTAATTATTGACGCGGGCGCTTATGAGAAACAATGTTTTTTTTTCGCGGCTTATGTCTTTATCTTGTATTTGTACACATTAAAGATATTTTTAAGACTTACAAAGCTGGAGCTTCTTTTACAAGTATTAGTATGACGCTAATGGCTCATATATCTTTTTCTACCTGTTCCTTTAAAGCATTAAGTTTTTTTAAGGCTTACCATGTTTTCACGAAGTAAGGGTGCTTTTACGCTACAATTCACTCGCTTCACATTCTCGCAGCTGGAATTTATTTTGCGTGTTACATATATGGCCATGGTATCATTGCCACGGTAACTAATCAGGACAATCTTGGACACCGTTTGGATAATTCCTTGGAGTTGTGTAATACGTGACAATAAGATGAAGAATTCTTCCTGACGAAACATATTTTCAGTCTCTTCTGAACATTCATCATTCCATGTTCCGATACAAAAAGGAAGAGCCAAATCCGACGACATGAAATTTCCGATTAATTCTAAGGGCACGTTTACGCAACCACTCGCTTTTGCATTCTCGCAGCTAGAAGCTAGAAATCACCTCAAATTCCAACATGGCGGCGGTTTTATGTCTGCCGCCTCGCAACGAAAACAGCAAATAACGTGAGTTCAGAAGCGTTTGGGAAAATTGTTTCGTCGTGAGGAATTCTTTATATTATTGGCACGGATTATAAGACTGCAAGTATTTACTCAAACGATGTCGGATTTAGCTAATCCATTTAGCGTTGTTACCATGGCAATGTCACTTTTTCCATCGCGATTGAGTTTTAGCTGCGAGAATGCAAAGGCGAGTCGTTGCGTAAATGCGCCCTAACTTCTAGGTGCGAGAATGCGAAGCGAGTGTGCAGTATAAACGTGCCCCTAATGTTACTTTATGCTGATGATTCGCTCCCTTTTCACGAGCAACTATTTTACTCTGTGTCACTAACTTCCTTCATGATTAAGTTGGCGGATTTGTTAGCAACTTATTTTTTTTAGCCTATAACTGCAGTCTTGTGCTGCATGACCGTAAATCTTATTTTGACGGAAAACCAATATACGATCGAGTTGGGGCTCAACAACTCCATTTTGCAGTCGGTCAGAGTGCAGCGCAGTATACTAACCATACTGTTCACGTGGTCATAGTTTATTAAAGCCAATTCTGCAGCGTTGGTCTGTTTTCCATTTCCTCTTTCTCAATCGCTATTTCCACTTGGCTCGTGGTTCTACCACATACGTAATGTTCATACGGCTCTCCTAATCCGTTTATCTGGGAATGACAGTTGCACCGCACAACGCCGCTTCTCAATGGAGATCCAGTGGCACAGACTCAAAGCCCCCTCTCCTCTACCCCACCCACCCCTATTTGTGGACCCCTTCTCGATCCCTATACCCACCACCCTTCGTTATCCCCGTAATACTCCTGCCCGCAAGTTTCTTCTCGATGCATCTGCCAGCTTTTTATAGTAGAGAGGCATCCAGCATGAGCTACGTACATTGCTGCTGGTTGTGCAATACAGTATGAAGAAGCTATATTTAGAATAATTCTGCTTATATAGTTGGTTGATTCAAATTATTGTTTTTTCATCGGTATCATGGGGACAGGGTGAGAGCTACACATTTGTTGTCATAGAATCTAGATCTCCTAGTCAGTCTGAAGAACTTGCAAGATTTTTCGTACAAAATTACATCTCTTTCCACGGAGGAGACGTACAATATAATTATGTAGAGGTATGTATCTAGTCACATCGTAACGAATTCGATCTACGTTAAGGTAAACGTAAACCCCCGTTTCTAATTTTTATATTTAGCAGAATACGGCTACTAGCAGAATATGGCTACTCCGGATTCCAGTCCAGCTAAACCAGTTTTCTTGGTTTCAGGGTGGTAAAAAATTATCAGAATACTTCCAATTGTCATACCTATGGTTACTTGGCAATTTTGTGCGTTTCTAGTCCAGAAACATACGAACCCAAATCGTCTGTCCTACAATTGTTAAACTTGACATGGAATAGCGCAGAAACAAAAGGAAGAACAAGTGTACGCTGCAATTGAAACTTAAGACCTACACCATACCAAGTCTGCAAACTGACGTGGCATTGATTTGCAACAAAAGTAGAACGGGAACTTCTACTATATTATTAGAAAGGCTTTTAATTTTATTGCGAATCTAAAATATAAAGCCAGTGACACAGGCTCCATTAATTAATTACCATTTTAATCGCAAGTAAAATAATACGCTTCAACCAGCTATTTGTCTTCAACAGCTCAGGCATTTAAAAAACCCAAAATTGTTGGGAGACGTTGGTGATTGTTCACTAGAATGAAACAACAAATCATGAGCCGGCAAGAAAATTCATTTTATTGCCGTTTTTATCATCATCTTTTATAATTGTGTTTTCCTCCTTACACCATTTTCGATTTAGTATTTGCTGTACGAATCGAACGCACAATCTCTGGCACGGAGATTCATGTGCTCCTGTTTCTAAATAGACTGAATTATAGCTTTAAGGTTATTTGGCCCATTTAGATCATGAAACAAAGAATCAACATCATTTAATTTGTGGTTGTGTAGGCTCAAGGCATGTTATTCCCCCGTGACAGGCAGGGAACCACAATGACATCCAAATGGCAAACAAATAATTATTTTCGGCTAAAAATTACAGCCTTGGTCACTAAAAAACAGATGAAAACGTAATCAAAACATGGTTACATGGCGTAGCAGGTCATTGCTGTTCTGCCATCACAAAGACATTCTTAGCAGACCACCCTGTGTTGAATAAAATCGTCATACTTTTTGAACAGGTGGTATACTTACGCTTAAGCCAACATATAGCGTCGTCTTTTAAACAGGGTGGCCTATAAAATACTAAAAAAGACGGGAAAGCCAAAGGCTCACAAGAAATAACTGAATACAGATGCAAACCTATTTACGTTGCTTTTTGGACTTATATGTCAGACTGCCTGAGCGGGGAATCGAACCCAGGACCTTTCAAACCAAAGGCCAAGGTCCTACCGCTGAGCC
>JAHWFP010043499.1:4541-40205 GCA_023313725.1 Lithobius niger | reverse complement strand
TTTTTTGTGTCACTTCCTAACTGATTATCAAAATATAAAAAAAAAGAAGTGTCCCGCTGCCTAACAAATGAATTTTTCAATATGTTTACAAACTATTTTACATCCCTCGAAAGAAAACCCATCAGGTTAAAAAGAGAAAAAAAATGATGAAGGCGCGCCACTGAAAGCCCCTCCCTCTCACTACAACGTAAGAATGAATTTAGAGCTATAGCTAGGCATTTTATCGTAGTTTTTGTGAATGGAGATAATAATTGTGCTTATGTAGTTCCAGAAAAAACATGGGCCGCAATGGAATAGTGTTTTGTGCCCATTCACCTTACTTTTTTATTTTGTTCGTTATGCTAAGGTTTTGAGTTGAATGGCTTGTCGAGAACCCGCCTCACGGACTCGAGCTAAATAATTTTATTTCCTTGACACGAGTATCCCGCCTCGAAAAAGATCGGGCTTTCTGCTCGACGGGGAGGCGCATAAAATAAAAATAAAGTATTTCTCGTTGTAGGAGGGTCAAGAATAGAACGATTCATCAAAAGTTCCATTGAGAAAAAATCCCCGGCTCACCAGTTCAAGCCTCGGCCAAATCTCCACGGAACGTGACCATGCATTGATCAGTCATTGTTGCCAATAGAATGAACACTAGACACAACACACATTTCCGCTGTATGGCTCGAGCTAGGAAGTGTTCACAAGTCTGAAAGTAAATACCCTCATTTCTATTTTAATTTATGAAAAGAAAAAGAAAGAAACTACGGTTTCGTAAATTAGAAACTGCGGCTTTTTTTTTAACTCATAATTTTAATAATCATTAAATTGCGTAAGGTAATAAAGGGTTAAACGAAGCTCTTTAAAGGGACAGTTTTACTAGGAAATATCTAGTGTCTTTTACGTGTGACAATCAACTTGATCACGAGTTCAGCACTGGAGTCGGGGTCGACGCTGGAAGTCCTGGATTCGATCATGGCCTCATCCCAGGCCTGTGCCTTCGAGAGGAGCTGGGTACTGGAAATTCGCTCGTGGTCATGTCGATTGTATCGTGTAAAAGATGCTAGGCATACCTAGCAAAATTGTCCCTCTCCATCCCGAGATAACGTTACTTAGGCGTTCGAAAGGACATTTATTCGATTAATATTATTTTTTTTAAATATTTACTGCAATCATGTAAACACAAGATGTCCTAAGCTAAACAAGTGGCTGCAGCGACTACCTAGTCCCAACCAGTCTTCTGTTCGCTTGCGCCACTTGCAAAAATGTTGAGGCGCACTATCACTCACTGCAACAGCGCTTTAGGTTATACTATAGAGAGCACTGTTGCAGTCAATAGATTTACCATTACAATTGCAGCCTAAAATTGTGTTAGCTTTCAGGCCTACAGTTTTAGATTTAATGCACAGTTGTCAGCTTTCCGGCCTAATGTTTACCTGCCATTTTAATTTTCTTAATAGCAGCTAACGGAGAATTGGGTTCGGGACGCTTATTTATTTATGCCAGACGGAGACTTGACGTTGCCGTGGCAGTATGATTTAAAGCCTAATTTCAGCTTTTAGGCCTAATTTTTTTTTTACCTGCAATTTTAATATCGTATGTAGCAAATATCGGAAAATTTAGTTCGAAAGTAGGCCTATTCATGCATGCAACACGGTGTTGAGACTATTTTAAATAAAAGGAATGTATGTCGTTAACGAAATCCTGCTGTTTTTACGGCTGCGTCTCTTCCTGTGGTGTTGAAATGCGACGATGAAATGTTATTGTTTCATTGAGTTACGTCGAGAAAGCATTATTAACTATAAGGAAGCAACCAGGTTTTAATTCGCTGTGTTTTTAATCAAATTTTTGGTCGCTGCATCTAATGGTGAAAACCGTTTGTCTATCTCTGTCCCCGTTCTGAAGTTGAAAAAGGCGACGGACGGAAGGACAAAGTCGTCGCAAAGTCTTCGCAACCGCTTAGGCTCATATGACTAAGTGAAAGAAAAAACAAATGGCCCGACTGGAATTCGAGCCTAGAACCGTCCGTTTTCCAGTCGTACTATTACCAAACTTGCTATTGGAAGGATTCATACTCCAGCCAAGCTTTATAGTATCAACCCTTTGACAGTTTCACAGCTCGGCTGGATTCAGTAGCTACAGGGACCCCGCTGGTACATGTGACCGCACATTTACAGAACGTTCGAGTCCCAGTCAAACATAGTCCTTTCTTACTTTCTCAGATTAGTGAAAACGACTTGTTAACCAATTACCTTGATTTACTGTTTACAACAATCAGTGTTAAAGAACGGCCTTGCGACAATATTTCGTATACTGTAATATGGGAATGGAAAAAAAAGACGGCTGCCTTGACTAGAACTCGAAGTCACATTTCCACCCGTTTACTATAAGCTGGGGCAGACACCGACCTCGAAGCTGATCTACTTTTCTCAATGATAAAGGAGTGGGGGAGGGGGGCTTAATGGCGCGTCGACAACTACAGGCCATTAGAGCCAACGTCAGTCACAGTGCAATGGTCCGGGTTGCCACTGAGCCACACATTACAGAGATGTTAAACAAATTTCAAATTTATATCTTATCATACATAATATGTCCCTCATGCAACAATTAAAAAACGCTAGACAGGAGGAAAGACTCATCAATTGATGCGCTAAGACTCGTGGATTGCTAATGCTAGATGGAAACGGCGACGGACACCAGCACATGACGGAAAGTAAATGGCCGGGGCCAATAATACCATTCAATCCCCCCCCCCCCCCACCTCAAAGGGAAACAACTAATCACAAATTCCTTCCAAGTAGGAATTATCATTCTATAACTTCGCTAATGCTACATTTGTGAAGAGTATATTATTTCGGCGAAACACGAATTCCCCTTTCGCCGAACTTTAAGCAGGGCTTAATTTTTGGTGAAACCTGAACAATATTCGGCGAAACGGGATTCGACAAAACGGGCCGCTGGGGCCCTGAACAAAGTGTGCCTCTGTGATGAAAGGGGCAAAACCCGAGGGGGGGCGGGGGGGGGGGAGTTGAGAGTCAGACAATTGATAACGATTGGTGAAGAGGGGGAGTGGGTGGGAAATTGCCAATTTCGTAATGACGTCATACTTGAACGCTCCCTAGGACAAACTTCCCATAAAAACCACATGTACGTTTCAACAACGCTTAGACGTGTGATGTGCACTCTCTAATTAAATCTTGTGGGAACCATTCCAATTCAACGTCTTCCTCATTTTGGCAATATTTTTTTGAGCCACCGCATTGACTCTTGTCACAGAATCCGCCAAGTATGAGTGAATTAATTCATTTGCACAATAACCTATGTCTTTTATAATCCGTTTATGGTGCTGTTAAGAAGTTAACACAATGGAAGATTGTTCCATGGTACATCAGTCAGTAGCATTTAAGGCAAATAGCTTGCAGCTGCTCTTTGGCCAACTGAAGTTTTTCAGTTCTGTGTTTGTCCGCTAGGAGTGTGTGGGTGCTTGATACCAGTTGGCTGCCGCTATTCATCACTCTTACTTGACATGTTAATTTATTGGTAGCCAAGTCGGACCGAGTGTTGGACGGCCTTCATTGATGGATGCCTGTGATAGCCAGACACTTGGAATTAACAAGTGAAGGACCAACTGATTGTTTCTTATTACAGTTAGATAATAGAGGTCGACCACAAACGATGTCACGCAAAGAGAGGGCGGGTAGAAGGAGGTATATGCGAAGAGGGTATTGAAGATAAAACGTCGGATCGAGTGGAGGGGGTGGGGGGGAATGAAAGACAAATTTCCGACAGTCACAATTTTGTCCGGAGTTTTGAAGACTTTAAGGCGCGTTTATGCAGCGACTCGCCTTCGCATTCTCGCAGCTAGAACTCAATCGTGACATTGACATTAAGGTGACATTGCCATGGTAACAACGCTAAATGGGTTAGCTAAATCCGACATCGTTTGAGTAAATACTTGTAGTCTTATAATCCGTGCCAATAATATAAAGAATTCCTCACGACGAAACAATTTTCCCAAACGCTTCTGAATTCACGTTATTTGCTGTTTTCGTTGCGAGGCGGCAGACATAAAACCGCCGCCATTTTGGAATTTGGGGTGATTTCTAGCTTCTAGCAGCGAGAATGCAAAAGCGAGTGGTTGCATAAACGTGCCCTTATTTGTGCTTCTCTCATTTTATACCCGCTTCTACTTTCATCCAGCCTCCTATTTAATTCCGACTGAGATCAATTTTTGTGGTTGCCTGCCCAACCCTTCTCGCCTGCCCGTAACACACATACATAACCACACATTTTCGAACCAGATAAGCAACTTGTGACGGTTTCGGACAAGTGGAAGAGGGGCTAACATTTTTTATGGCGACATATACTTAGTTTTTATTAATTGAACAATATTTTTATGCTATTTTATGTTTAAATTTTGATAGTCGTCTGTAAACATGACCTCTTCAGACCCGAAGGAATTTTTTTAAGTACCTGTGTCAGCCGGAGATTCGAACTAGCATTCACTTGGTTTGGAGACTAGGATGCTGACCACTGGTGTGACCTTGCCCCTGGGACCCCACACAAAGCTTGTTGTGCGTCGTGAACCCTACTTTTTGCCCATCTCGTTGGATGTCCCTTATAATGGACATGTAAGCTAAATGTGGGACCCAGGGTGTTATAGTGCCAAAGCTAGTGGCCGCCATGCAACAATGCTGGAATTGAAATATGATTTTCTTACAATTAAGTCTGACAGTTGAACTTGGCGGGTGGAGCACTAGCGTGGTTCTTGATTCGGCATTATTATTAATTGTTCTTGTAAAGAGACAAACTTCTTTTTATCCGGACCTTGTGACTTGTAGGTCTATTTAGTTTCTAATAAATAAACAAACAAACTTCTTTTGCTTATGTCGATTGTGGCGTGTCAAAGATCCTGTGTTGTCTGCTTGGATTTCACCAACTAAATTGTCCCTCTCATCTTCGTGGGGCAGATAACCCAAAATTATGTTCCCCAAAAACAAACAACAACAACTTCTTTAGAAAAAAAAGTTTAGAATACGAATTTTAAGAATGCTGAGTTTTCAGTCTTCAGCGTTAGGTATGTTACTATGTATTATTGTCGAAGTATTAGTACAATTCTACTCCAGCGCAACTCGTAACTCTTGGAGACAGTTTGGCTCAACTCTTGACGTCACGCATGCGACGTTTGCAATAGTTGTTGCAGGATAAAATGACGTCGATTGTAATGCAATGTTGTTAAAGGCTTGGCGACGGCCACTTCCACAGGGGCGGATTAGATTGGAGGTGGGAGGGTAACGACCTAAAGGAGAATTTTCGGTAAAAGGGCCTCTATAGCGCTTTTGGCCGCTGTATTACGGGGTGGCTGTCGGGGGGGGGGGGGGGAATAATGACTGTGGAATAATGAATTACGCAGGTAAAGAAAAGGAATTAAAAAGCAAAAAAAAAAAGGTAATCAGAATGTTTGCGGTAACAAAATTTAGACTTTCACGGCTTGCCCACCTTCTCCCCGGACCTTTTGCCTTCAAAGCTATTCAGCCGAAGTTGAATAACCAAAACATTTTACGCCAAATCCACCACCCCTGTTGGCTGTTGAGCATGCTGACTCCACGGATCCATCAATAGCGTCGAAACGTGATGTCACTTTGACTCAGCAGATACTTTTCGAGTGGTAGAAGATTTACTGCGCTAAACTGTCCCCAACAGTCGCGAGTTGCGCTGAATGGAATTGGCTGATTTGGTATTTAATAATTTTGGCAAGATTGGATGTTTTATGTGAACTACTATTTTGTATTTTCTCTTCGTTTTTATTAATGTCTTCTATTAGTTTGATTTTGATTCTATTACCAGAGAAAAAAATTGTTTTTGATGTCAAAAGTGCCAACTCTTGATAAATTAACAAAAACCCGTCGTACCGTCTGGGGATTGCAAAGAAGATATTGTGCGGTCATCGAGTTCCAGCCAAACGAGGCGTGAGTTTTTTGTTTGTTTTCCTTTACCACATACTGGTCCACACTGCAGTTCCCATGTGTTTGTTTATTTACCTTCTTATTGTAGTTTCGTTTCTCGTACTCTGTTTCCTTTCTTCACTCACCCAACTAACTCCTGTGGGGCGTGGGCGTGCTCTTTTCAACTGGTTTGTAAACAGAACTGAAATAACTAATTTGATTTTGAAAATAGTGTTTCAAAAATTTACACGAGATTTATCGAGACTTGTCGAGAGACGAAACGATACCGAAATTGCGCTCAATTTCGTCTCCTGATCTCGGTCGAATCCTGAATATATTATTTGTGTTTCAGCAACTTGTGGATTTTCACTTTGTTTTTTTTTTTTGGGGGGGGGGGGGGGGTATTTTCTTTGTACTGCAGGTTGCGCTTTCAGGATGTGAAGAATTTGAGATGACACTATGTGACATTTTTGCGTACATCAAGGCATATAATAACCGTCTGTATGGTTTTATTTGTGTGACGTGCAGTGTATCCGGCACATTATTTAACTATATTGACCCCAAATAACCTTTCGACTCTGAAAACATTCTTTATTTTTCGACGCAAACACGCAAATGAACTGCAACAGGAAATTGCTGAGGATCTTCTTTTAATGGAACGCACAACAAGAGGCATCGAGATTTTGCTGTCCATCTACGAAAAGCGCTTCATCATTGCGCGTGCCTGTTGGCTGGCTGGGTCATTGCCATGCCGAAGGTTCATGCTACAATCGGGTGGGGTTACTCATCTTAGCACCGAATCCCTGGTCTCAAACACCCACGAAGTAACTGAAGAGGTAACAAAAGCCGAGTAAACAAGGCTTTTGTCCAACACACTGAAAGGACTGAAACTTCCGGATTGAAACCTGGCGTGCATCGCCACAAAAACGGAACATCCTCAAACTTATGCACGCAACGTGGCAAAATAAGCCTAAATTATAATCAACTCGTATTAGGGAACAGAGTCAAACGTAGTTATTTTTCTTTTTTTTTTTCTATATGTGACAAGCTAAACTAGCTATGGACTGCTCTTCATTACAAAGCGGATGCGCTGTGGCTTTGTGCTCTGGGCTGTGGCCTGACCGACAACGAGCTATTGAACAAACAACAATGCCTATCTCATTTATATGCACTTATGTGCCAGATCACGACCAAAGCGAGTTAGCTTGCATTCAGTTTTCACAACTCATTGTATATTTGAGATTTATGATCAATTAGAAACATGTTAAATAAAGTACTATCCGTCATAAGGAAGACTGAAAGGGGACCTAACACAAACCTAACACAAACACGTGACAGGCTGGGTACCATTTTCGCTGTAAGGGACCATTTGAAAAAGACTGAATGAGACCTAAACACAAACTGCCGTGACAATCTGCCACTTTCAGTGTAAGGGACCATGTCCATGTCTGAGAAAGACTGAAAAGTCATCTAACACAAACCATCGGGACAGGCTACCGTTTTCACTGCGAGAAAAGTGTTAAATTAATCCATATCTGAGAAATACTGAAAGAGGATCCAACACAAACCGTCATGACAGGCTACCATTTTCACTGTAAAGGACCATTTCCACAGGTGAGAAACACTGAATGAGGATCTAACACAAACCGTGGCAACAGCTACTGTAAAATACACTGTAAGAAACACGTTAAATAAATCCATGCCTGAGAAAAACTGAAAGGGGAACTAACACAAACCATCATAACTGGCTACCACTTTCGCTGTAAAATATATGTTAAATAAATCCATGGAGAACCTAATACAAACCGTCGTAACAGGCTACTTTATTTGCTGTTAAGGGACCATGTCTGTGTATGCTATCCCTTGCTACGCTTATTCGCATAGAATGGAAACAGGGCTTGGACGAAAGACAGAGATGAGATTTGGAATTTTATCTCGGTTTTGTCTCGTTTTTTTTTCGCACCACTTTATCATATACCATTTCGTCTCGACTCATTGTGTCTCTACAAGTCTCGATTAGAGTCGTTTAAAGTTCTAAAAGTTGCGAGTTGCTTAAGTGAGTTGTGGGTAGGCATTGTGACTAGAAGGATCGAAGAAACAAAGAGGTTATTTGCGTACATCATAAAGCTTTGAATACAAAAGAGGGTAAAAAATCAAGTTAACAGATGCAGCGAAAGAACCATAAAGATAGACGTTCAATGATATTCCTCTTCTATAATAGACGAGTGGACGCATGCTGGAGCGCTATAATAAAACCGTTGCCGAAACATTTATTTTTATTGTTCTAAAAGAACGATTTTTTTGGTTTACTTAGGCCTGACAGTCTAAAAAAGTTAGTCAAATAATTCGATCTTGGTTCGTCTTGGGTTAGAGACCAATCCTTTGTCCATTTGACTGTGAGTTGGGTTTCCATATATTCATCGCAAACTTTGTGTTTCGTTGTTGGACTTTGTTTTTCACTTGGTTGCAGTGTTTGATAGCCAAAGACCAACTTCTTAACGACCACGACTAAGCGTATCTACCAAAGCACAGCCGAGTGAATGCGTCATGGCCTCCGAAGTAAGAAGTCTCAAGATCGAATCGCGTGTCTAACTTAGGGCCGTAAAAAAACTACGGCGCTCTTAATATCCGCAGCTGACAATTACTGTGAAAACGGTTCTCACCGTTTTCTGCAAACAGCTTCCTGTTAGGTGACGAGTTGTTTTATTTTTCCATTAATATTTATTTATCACTTTAATATCTAAAGTAATACAAAATATTAAAGGAAAAATAAAATAATTTTTACCTACCAGAAAATTGTATGCAGAAACAGTAAAAATAATAATAATAATAATAATAATAATCTGCTTTATTCAAGTACAAGATGTTCCGTACAGGCACGAAATTCATACGAATTTGTATGTGCAAAGCAATGTTAATCAACTTTAGACAACATAATACAATAAATTAATTTTTTTTTTCTTACAATTAATATAATTTCATATAGTGTAAATAAGAATAATACAAATAGTACAATAAAATAAAGATTAGTAGAAATTTTTTTTAGCTCGCATCAATGTTTAGTATTCTACTTTCATTTTCGTCAACTTTAATTAACCACTTCTTAACCTTTTTCTTTACTTCCTTTTTGTTAGTTAAATTCCTTAAGCCAGCCGGTAAATCATTCAATATATTTGGTAAAACATAATTTAGTCCCCTCTTTCCATAGTTATTTCTCCAACGTGGTAATTCCAACCAATTATTATCATTTCTCACACTTCTTTTAAGTTTAATTTTAAATTCTTCACAATGATAATATTTTGTTATGTATATCCATTTTAATGTTTTATCAATATTTAACATGTTATAGTAGCTATATATTTCTTTGGCAGTTTTTAATTTTTCATTTTTAAATAAAACTTTTATTGCTTTATTCACTAATGATTGTAACTGAATCATATAACTGTTAGTTGTAGTGCCATAAATAATCAGTCCATATTTAATTTTAGACATTATCAGTGCTTCAAAAATACTTTTTTTATTTTTAATATCTAACAGCCCCTTTACTTTATAAAGCGTCGGAATAGTTTTCCTAATCATGATCATAAGGTTTTGTATGTGTTGATAAAATTTCCAATTATTATCTACTTCTAGTCCAAGGTACCTAATAATAATAATAATAGTAATTTTTATTCGTACAGAGAACGAATGGGTCCATGGATGGACTTGGTAGCCGCTGACACCTGGCCCGAAAGTAAAATAACGCAAATAAAAAAAAATATACACTCTGCTTATGAAAATAAAATGCAGTATTGACAGTAAAAAAAAAAAAAAATGCAGCTATGAAAAATTGATGGGTCTAAAGGAACCCCAGTCGTAGAGTTAGTTATACACGGCATAAAATGAAAGCATTTATCATAAAAAGAAACATGGACGTGCCATGACCAGGTGTAGAAAAACTATGTCCTTTGTAAAAGAAAAAAAAAATGCCTATAGCCTAGAGTAAAACAAAAAGTATGTACAATAACAAAGGTAAAATACAGTTAAAATCAATAACGTTTCAAAAACATAGATAGATCAACCAATTTTAAATTCTTCTTGAAAACAGACACACAACAGGCATTAACCAAATGAGATGGGGGAGAGTTTCGTACTGCAACTATTCGCTGTCCGAAGAAAAACTTCCGGTAGTCCAATTTAGCCTTTCCAACAATTAACTTAAAATTATCACCTCTCGTTACATTATTGTTACGAAGATAAAACATCTCAGAGTAATTAAAGTCCATGGTGTAGTGCAGAATTTGGTACATCATGACCAGATCGACCCTCAAGCCTCTTAATTCTAATGTATCCAAACCGAGCTTTGCTAGTCTTTCTTTGTAAGTTAGATTTTGCATATAGTTAGGTTTGACATCGACCGTAAAGAAAGAGAACTGGGCTTGCATGAAAGAGAATTGATATCGAAACAGTTAATTGATATTTACTGAAAATGGATAATAATTCTATGAGACTTTAATTATGGACTTATATTTCCTAGAAATTAGGTGATGAGTTTTGAATCAGCAAACTTAGACAGGTGGTTCAGGACGGGAGGGATCGAGTGATCATTCGTTTGAATATGATCACGTTTCATCGCAGTGAGTATAAGCACAGAATAAGGCCATACCCAATTATCAGTCACGCTTTTAGCGCCTTATGTTTCAATTATCTACGTAATTGGAAAGAAGCCATCGCAAATCAGCTTTGGGTCGGAAAGACTTATCTAACAGTCCTGAAGAACATCAGTGTTTTTAATTCACGGGGGGTTGAAAAAACCAGTAGCTTTTAAAGCCATTTGTAGACAAGAGTCTACATGTGAAAAAAAGCGAGATAAGATTAACAGAATCTGCGTATTAATAATTGCGCTAACTGGAAAAGATTTATTAAGAAATATGCAGTTACAGAAATAACGAAATTAAGAATATATTTTGTTTCTTTGGGGAAAGGAACCGCTCACCACCGTGAATCTGAGCCTGGCGAAGTGAGTGTATATCCTCGTGAAGTTTGTACTTTTGTTTGTAAGTTTGTCTGTTTAGAAAACGATAACACGCATAATTTTATTCCGATATTCTTCAAATTCAGTGAGAAAGCTTTGGTTCGAAGATGAAATTCATACCCCAGTTATTTTCGGATGTATTCGGTGTTCAGTTTTTGTATTGCATCGTTAGGGTCAAATGTTTATTGACCATCGAAAGTACTAAATTAAGAAAATTAATTATAAATGTATTTCACCACCTTTCGCTCAGCAATTTCTTGTGGTGTTCACAACTCACTTATTTTGTAAGTATAACTGAATGCGTAAAATTATATTCTCTCTTCGTTCGTTTGTGTGAACTACGGTGAGTTAATGTTAAAACTAGGCAGCGAAGATTTCTTCGGGATCTCCTACGCAAAATTTTGCGAGGGGCTCAAACACATTTGCAAACAAAAGGGGGGGGGGAGTAGAAGCTATTCGTGCAAGACATTGTTATATAAAGTTTTAACATTAGCGGATAAGATTAACTGCAATATTTCCTCTCTCCGATACCAAAGACAGAGTGTCTTCCGAGACACGAGCAATGCAGTCAAAAATGGCCAATCAATGTATCACTTCGTACATCCCTGACTCTGCACCTATCCTTCCAAGGTGAAGGGTTATAGACCAAACTATCATGAGCCACTAATGACATCGTTTGACTGAAGGCGTACATCGTTTGAGCAACGTGTCTCACTCCACTTCTACGAGTAAAAGAATTCCGGCTGTTATTTGTTTCAATGTGATTCGACTGATCAGAAAATTCAAACAATCTGGCATTGAGTGACCTCATATTCTCTAAATGCTTCCCAAGGGCTGGTCTGTACCCCTCTCGCAACGCATTCTCGCCCCTATAGAATTATCCTAAAATTTCAACATGGAGTCGATTTTGAGACTGCCGAGTGGTAAGAAAGAGGCAACCGAGTGTTCGAAGGGACTGGGAAAACTGTTTCATTAGGAGGAATTCTTTATCTTTTTGTCGCAGATTGCCATACTCGAACCCATTTAACTACACAATATCAGGGTAGCTATCTACTACCGCTGTTACCATGGACGCAACACTTTCGCTATCGTACTAGACCAAATTTCTCTGAGTAAAAAGGCCGTCCCACTGGTACCTTCCACATTAAGTGAAGTGAAAAAAAAAACTTTTGGGGAATTCGTCATAGGCTTGGTGTGACAAAGTAACCTTTAGAGGCATCACTATATCACACGCACAAAAAAATTCGTCACTCTGCGACGATGTGTTGCGGTGCCAAAATAGCATTCAAGCTTAACATTGTATGCTAAGCTTGACACCGACAGTCTGTTCTACGAGGTAGAGACTGACGATTTCTACCGAGACATGGAAACTTAGTCAGATAGATTCGACACTAGCAATTACGATCCATTCCATCCTCTATACAGCGTTAAAAACAGGCAACGGCCAAAAGGCCAAAATATGACTCGTAAGGATCGCTTATTTGGTTGACTTTTATGATTTTATTAATTTTTTGGGGGTGGCAGTTGGGGGGAGGGAGGTAAGAAAAGGGCTTGGCAACGGAAGTGAAAAGATGGTGGTGGGGAGAGAGAAAGAGATAGAGAGAAGAGAATGTGAGAAAGGGAGAGATGTTGGGGGAGGATTTTGGCCTATTAGGGCGGCAGAAGTGCGACAGCCAAAGGGCACGTGTGTCATGGCACAAAATGGTAACCACGAAAAGTGACCACAATTTGAAAGATTTTTTGTTCTGCATAATAGTGTTATACCAAATGAAATAATGTTAAAACCTAAATTTAAATAAATAATGTTGAATTTGAGAAGTTGAGGTCGTGGGCGGGGCATCCACCCACCCAAATTCAAATAACAATTTTTGCTTTTTTGGCCGTACAATGTTAAAGTTGAAGACACTTACTTGGTGCACCTCAAAATATGACCCCAGAGAGATGAATTTAACACC
The DNA here is from genome assembly GCA_023313725.1 of Lithobius niger. Lineage (NCBI taxonomy): Eukaryota > Metazoa > Arthropoda > Chilopoda > Lithobiomorpha > Lithobiidae > Lithobius > Lithobius niger. The sequence goes on along the minus strand of JAHWFP010043499.1, from coordinate 27,312 downwards.
CAGCCTAAGAAGAATTCCGACAAAAGCGTTTTTCACTCTGCCATATTCCATATACCGCTAAAAAATTCTCTGTCAATAGAATTTGGAAACCCTCTCAGTTTACATTCGCTGTTTGTCAAGAGAGGGAGCAAGGCGCGTGAGGGGGGGGGGGGGGAGGGCAGATAAGGCTGATGGGGGTGTAATTAGCACCAATAATTTGTTTAGTATTGTAGTAAAGATTTTTATTTTGTTGCCCCGAACAAATACACGAAACTACAAGCACCTGCAACTTCGTAATAATCTTGACCAAGATAAGAAATACAAGTCAGTGACCTTGTCACCCTTTTTCTTTACAGCAGGTGGATGTAGGGGAGCGGCTTTGCTTCTCTTAATTCGAGAGTTTGGAAGTGTGGGTGGGAAGACATAAAAAGAATCACTTAGGGGTTTGCGAAAATTCAAGTATTATTGGGGGGAGGGCATGAAAATAATGAGTAGCCCATCCCTGAGAGGGAACCCTTGCTCCCATCTTGCCTCTCGTTCAATTTAGCCGACCTTTTTGTTGGAGCTTCTATCTGCGAGAATGTGTCGCGATACGGGTTACATAAATGCACCCTAAGGGTCACTTTACTCCCTTCTGTCAAAGGATGGCATAACGACGCTTGGCTGAAGGCACATCCTTCCAAATGGACCTTTGAGTTTTATGCAATAAATTATTGAACATTGTCGCCATCTATGAATAATTCTAGTTGAGGTCGTGGTGCTGGCCAACCCGTTTTGTTTGGTCGTCATTGAGCTGCCAAACCGGATGGCTGTGCAGACAAGAGATGCCCCTCCCTCCTTCCCATCACAGCGACACCTTTGTTTGTCTTCCTGTTAACCTCCCAGCCATTGTTGACTCTTCCACGTGAACTTTTCCGGTATTTGCCTACGTCCATTAGGACTCGTTCCTCTCTCTCCCTTGCCTCACATTCCGTCCATTACGATCTGGTTGCATGTGCCACTCCACTTACTTCCACACTCCATTTTACACCTATTATCCCAGAATGTATTTCCATATTCACTACATCAGCCAGTCATAAAACGACTACGACCTCCGATTATTACATTTACAATTATTTAGGACGAATGTCGAATGTTGCCTTAGGCCATCCTTTTCCTTCGACTGTTACTCCTAATGTATTAAGAATCCACTTTTACAGCATTTTAAAGATGCAGATGAAGAGCCAGAAATAACTAACAGCTAAAAAGACTCGATACGTAAAACTTCACGTAAATATGTGGGTGTCACATCTGTCATTAATGGTTGAGCATGACTGATGGTGAAATTCACCAAACATGCCGACCAGATGAGTGTGCCATGGCTTTTATAATTCAGTTTTTCAGCGTATTGTGTACTTCTGTCGTGATCACGCTTTAAAATCAACATACTCAGAGGAAACGGCAACAACACCACGTCCTGTTCCGGTTGACGGTAATGTGTCTCGAACACTAATGTATAACTTACAATTAATTGAGCATTTGCTCACCTGGTGACTACAAAAAAAAACCACAAATAAAATCACAAATAAATCACAAATGACAAATCACAAATCACAAATAAAAATACATACCAAATCTCGGCAGGTATCTGCCTATAGTCACACCGTTTTTTAAAGCCATAATGCGAACAAAATAAAAAGAAAGAAAGTAAAAGAGAATGAATAAAAAAAACCCTGAAATTTTTTCCCCTCAAAAGGGACAAAAATCAGAGGTGAAGCAGCATACATCTTTCCCCTTGCCAAGCCAAGGAGGAAAAAAAATTTCAGGTTTTTTTATTCATTCTCTTTTACTCTCTTTTTTTTTATTTCGTTCGCATTATGACTTTAAAAAAAAAAACGGTGTGACTAGGCAGATACCTGCCGAGATTTTGGTATGTATTTTTATTTGTGATTTTAAACCTGATGACGGGAATTGTTATTCCCGAAACGTAGTTGTGTTTTTTCCATGTTTAGCACTTGAGGGCTTCTCACTTTCGAACCAATGTCGTGCTTATTACTTTGCATTATTTATATATTTCGCTTAGGCCGGAGTTTTTAATGTGACAGGATAAGCATATTCATTCTTTCCCCGGCATCACTGAAAAGGGGGGGGGGGGCGCCCATGTTCATTCTCTGCACGGTATCAATGAAAAAGGGCGAACATGTTCATTCTTTGGACGATACTAGTGAAAATGGGCGAGCGGCCGGCAACCTGTAGAGTTATGATGATTAGCAGTAACAATCAGTAACAAACGAAATAGAACGACATGTATTGTTCACGGAAAACTATGGGCAATTAAAATCTTGTCCCTAACGGAAACATACTCCACTGCGACTGAATACTAACGGACAATGTGACAACATGGCTTCCTACTAGACCGACGATGATGATCACACCGGAAGCAGCTTGTGATGTATAATTCACTCGGTCCATCAGCGTCTTCCCAGACCTCGCGTGAATTAATTATCTCCTTAAGCAGTTATTCTGTTTTGGCAACATCCGTTGTGATAAACGCAAAGATTCGGTTTTCGGCTCAATTTTAAGCTGGTGGCTACCGCACAGCTAGGGGACTATGCAGATAGTATTACAATATTAGGCACCAGTTGGGGGGGGGGGCAGTTCGTAACAAGGCCCAATCGTTAAGCAATTGGCAACTCCTTCCGGTTCGGCTCTCTGTCTCTAGATGTGGTGCAACCATTCGTCGATAACAGGATTTGCACAGACACAACAGCAAGGAAGGGCAATCAATGTTGGTGTGTCCCCTTGTTTCTCATCGCATTGGTTAGGGCGCGTTTATGTAGCGACTCGCCTTTGAATTCTCGCAGCTACAACTCAATCACGATGGCAAAGGTGACATTGCCATGGTAACAACGCTAAATGAATTAGCTAAATCCGACATCGTTTGAGTAAATACTTGCAGTCTTATAATCCGTGCCAATAATTAAAGAATTCCTCATGACGAAACAATTTTCCCAAACACTTCTGAACTCACGTTATTTTCTGTTTTCGTTGCGAGGCAGCAGACATAAAACCGCCACCATGTTGGAATTTGAGGTGATTTCTAGCTTCTAGCTGCGAGAATGCAAAAGCGAGTGGTTGCGTAAACCCGGCCTTACTTAACCTTTAATAAACAAATAAACGAAGAAACACACTGTTATTTATTGCAAAATATGTTTCTTTTATTAAGGTGTTAATAAGGTCCTTGCAGCTTACGTACGTCACGTTGATGGAATTGTAAGTTTTGATCGGTTGTTATGCGTCAGCTGATTAGTCCAATATCCGACCAAGCTCAGTTGGACAATTGCTATTCCTGAGATAAATAACTGCATGGTTAACACGTATGTGAGTCGATCAACAAGATTCAACAACATCAACATCAACATCAACATCAACATCAACACCTTGCCGACCACAAGACATTAGTATATTGATAACTGTAAAAAAAATGACCAAAAAAATGTAAAAAGAAAACAAAATAATAAAAAAAAGTAATATCTCTCCAAAACAAATATGTTAAGGATTCCCACCATTTCCATTCGTGATATCAAACTCTAAGCTATTTAGCCAAGTCAATCACTCCGAGTTCAAAGGTAAAAAATAAAAATCCAAAAAATGCTTATTGTCAAAACTTGTTGAAAAAGTTTGTGGAAATCCTTAAACGTTTTGTTTTGAAGTTAAACCCACCAACCACTAAGACTTCAACGTTAAATGAATTACTTGAAAATAGCTTAGTAACCAATTTTCAATTTTTTAAAATTTAACCTTCGATCTATTACTCGGGAGGAATAACTTGGCGAAAAACTTGGCGTTTGATATTGTGACTTCAAACAGGAGAAGATCTTAGAGGGAACTCTTTAACTAGTAACGTTTTACTTATTTCACTAACTGCAGAAATTTAACAAAACCTTTCCAAAAAAAGGGTAAAGGTGGCTTATTGAATTACAGTCTAAGATTATATGACTTTGGCTGTTTCGCTGCATTTTCAATCACTCCAACACTCCAAAAGTAACAAAGTTTTACAATAGAAGATTTTATAGGGTAATTCACAGGTTACTACAGAAAACTGAAAAAAGAATTGTTTTAAAATTCCATCTGTTGTAATTCGGTCAGTTTTACTAGAAGCGACATAAAGGACCAGCTCGACCAATGATAATATTACCGCATGTTCCATCTCTCGTTTTTGGTTGCTATTCCATCATGCAGCCGAATGTAAAACAACTGCTTTAAACTATTTTTTGTGATATCCATCGTTACAAATATGCAGCGTAGGTTTTAACTAATACATAGCTGCGTAAAATGCCACTCGTGCCACAATTAGCCCAGGCCCGCAGTAAATCCACGTGCAGCAGCATTCCCTGATCATAAAGTGCGGAAGGAGTCGGTTTTTTCAAGCCAATACCGACTGAAGTAGAAATCGCGTGTTTCGCCTCCTAACTCTACGCCAGTTCACGTGCTTGCTGGAAAGTTGACGCCTTTTACCCTTGTTTTAGTAAAATAAGATTCTGACAGTGTTGACTGGCCTGGAGCCGGGAAATGAAACCCAAAGCTTTTCTCCCAAGCGACCTTGTGACTAGGGATGGAATATGAAGCATGGATACTCCCACTTTACAAGCTCCTCGTTTTACATAAAACAACTCATTTGTTTGCTTCTTAAGTTAACTAGTCCCTGTGAATACTTTGCACCACTTTACTTGGTACAATAAGAAATTCGGCAATACTTATTTTGAGTACAGCATCATCCTTATTGAGATATTCCAATAATTTTGCCTCACCGTCGCAGTACGAATAGAACCCGTCTGTCCCTATTCTTTCGCCTGGTTCAAAAACCAACCATAACCATGCTTGATTCTCTCCCACACCGAGCATTTCCGGCAAAATGGCTGGTGTTGGTGAGTAGGCATTTGGCCTTTCTATATTTTTTACCTTTTTACTTTTTTCCTTCTTTTGTACTCTTTTTTTAATCTGGTAAGTGTTGTGTTTTTGAAAACCACATTAATCTTTGTATTGATATTGCTTTTAAATCACTGATATTCGTTGGTTGCGAGAAATTTGCACTTATGTTTTTTGTTTGTTACAGTTGTTGTTCTTTTATGCCTGATGACTGCCCCCATGTGAGGGTTGAAATATAGCGTTAATGTTATTTGAGTGTTCTGAATGCCTATTTTATTGGTGTCGACCCATAATCTGCTTCCAGAATTCAACCATAAAATTAAATTGTTAACAGTTCCATCTAAAAGGGGCCACTTTAGCTCACCTGGGCATTTTATTTAACGAAGCTTAATTTAAAGAAGCTTCACAGAAGCCTTTCACAAAGGAATTAAAAAAGGTAACTCTCATAGATCACCCCATACCCGCCATTAAATTAAACAAGAGCCGCAAACAAACACAAAATTGACGAATGCATTTCAGAAAATACCCGCCTTTCAGGTGTCGTATTATACGATAGGGGAAAGGGGTGTTGCAGTGTGCATTCCAAAACCAGCTTAACTCGAGACCATTTGGTACAATCTGGCTCGAAACGAAGTGTTGTAAAGGCTTGGTCATGACGTTAGCAATGACTCATCTCTCCTTCACCCACGCGGGAAAAATTGGTTCTTGAGTTAGTAGAAAAGGCTCATACTTTGCGCATGCGCAAAAATTCAACACCTCAGCCAATTGTTGTCTGATGACTCCACAAATCCATCAGTCACATCGAACGTGTGACGTTAGTTCCGCTCTGTGGAACGGTCTGTTGAGTTTGCCGAGTTCTGATTGGAGTTTTGCAGGTATTTCACAGCAGACTTAAACAGCACGTCTCAAACAGGACATCAAATACGAATAACGAATACACACTGCCTCCAACAGTCGCGAGTTGTGCTGGTTGCTTTCGAAGGTGTTGATAAGTTGGGGGAAGTTGGCTACGATGACAGATATAAGATTTAAAAAAAAAACCACAAAATGCACATACAAAATCACACAACTTTGGGATTCACTGCATCCCGTTTTCAAGTGCTCGTAAAAGCAACGAATGTCGGGGGAAGGTGCGTGTGTGATTCAGTCTTAATGCGCCTCGACAGGTAGGTCATTAGCGCCAACCTCAGTCACAGTGTAGTGCAAGGAATGACAGCTCACCTGTCAATGTCAATGATTCTATATTATAAAGTTAAAAGTCAACATTTAAACATAAAAGACTAATGTTTAGCAACCTGGCCAGACAGATATGCCAGAACAAGACCCACACCTCTCACCTGCAACCGCATGTTTGAAGTGAGGTGGAACGTAAAAGCACTACGGTTTTATTTATAGTGCAGCGTAACGAATTGCATTGTGAGATAGTACAAGTTGAACTATGGGAACATTACTGCTTATTGCTCAAGAGCCGTTCCCAGTAATGTTCGCATCAATGTTACCAGTAATGTTCCCATAATTCAACTTTTAGAATACTATTCCATAATGCATTTAATTCGCTACCCGCTGAACTATAAATGGTAGTGCTTTTCACATTCTGCAATAACATGCGTCTGCAGGTGAGAGGTGTGGGTCTTGTTTTGGCATATCTGTTCTGGCTAGGTTGCTAAATATTCGTTTATGTTGAAATGTAGACTTTTACCTTTACAATCAAGGATGTTTCTTGACAATGAGGAATGACAGCTTCTTTGGATGGTAAGCTGTCATTCCTTGCTTTTATGAGAACTGGAGAACGTGTTCCAATGATCTTTGTATTTTTGTGTGTATTTTTGTAGGGGTTTTTATCTTAAAATTCGGTTACGTTTTCTCCTATCATACTTCTGAGAAACTGGGCAGCTTTAAACAACATAAAGCATGAAGGCAGGGGGGGGGGGGATAGAGGCTATATAGCGCGTCGACAGCAAGGTCATTAGCACCAACACAACATGTATCTGTCAACTGTCTTCACGTGCCTGTTTGATTGTGATGATTTGGTATAATTGAACTCGATAGGGCCGAACTTGCTAAAATAGAAACGGCCTGGCATGTATACAATCCTAATGAATATAACTCCACGGAAAAGAACACAGTTTTCTCAGACAGAGAATGTTTTTTTTCTTCTTCTGTTTCTTGTAGTCCATCAGGTCTAAGAAAAAATCACGCTAATGCCTACAACTCTGCAAAAGAGCCAACACAACAGCCACAGGACGAAATACGTCCTACATAGCCTTGAAAGTTGGTCATTAAAAACAAGGCGGCTTTAAATGAAGTCACTTAAAGTTTGCTTCGTACTATTAAGATGGATTTAGTGAGCGAACTCAACTAGTTAATGGATGTTTAGATGAGGTAACAGTTGGATGTCAAACACGGACCAGCAATTAGCGTTTTGCCGTTTTCATTGCCCCTTCGTCATCTTTGAAGCAATAAAAACCCACTCTTGAATTGTGTGGACAATAAAAAAAAAGGTTGCAGCGGGTCAGGAAGGTATGTAAACAAGCGACGACGCCAGCGGCGTTTCTTTTCCCGAGAGGCTGTCACCACATCCGGACGCTGTTGTCACAGCAACGGAGGCCAACGTTCCAAGCATCCATCACTGTCCTAACAATACGGTTGCTACGCACTCTTTGACTACTAGCCCGCAGGAGCGTTGCCTAGCTACACGAATTTCTTCCGAGTACCTTCTGTTACCAAGAGCAACACTTCCTAAAGGGCACTCTCATGGTAGTGTATTACTAAGAGACATAAGCATTAAAAAAAATGTCAAGATGTTCGCATATGCTGTAGGATATTAAGTCGAAATCGAATGAATTCCATAGCTCTGAATCCCAGAATGAACAAACTGCTTGAAAACTGATGTGGCACAAGGTAATCAGGTCAAGTAATCAGCGTTGGCCGTAACTTAACAACCAAACAAACATGTAAAGATCAAACCCGTTAATTCTTTTCTGGGTACTCGATGGCGATTGTGAAAGGGGATTTCTAAGATATTAAATAATCCACCCAAAACCAAAACAGGTAAAAGAGAAGCCGCCAAGTTTCCAAATTGGGTCAGCCTTTGACAGTAGTGATATCATTCAACCAGAGGAAGGCCGCCAAGGTAAATCCTATTAGCCAAGTTAATCGACAAATGGGTCGAAAGTAAATGAAAACTAGAATCTTCAAGCTTTCATTTCACGTCCAAAGTATTATTCGGTGCGATTAACTTGGCAGGATTAACCTTGGCGGCCTTTCCCTGGTTCAATGATATCACTACTTTCAAAGGTCGACCCTTTTTGGAAACTTGGCGGCTTCTCTTACACCAGTTTTAGTTTTGGGTGGATATCACAACTTTCATAGGACTGTGAACATACCACAGGTCACAACGTGTTATCTTCATTTCTGTCATTTTTTTTCTGGAGGAATTTTATGTCTATACATTTTCACATTTATAATTAATCGTATTGTAGTCATCTACGTGTAAAATTCAACAATAACAGTAACACTAACAATTAAAATATAATCTTATCTACTTGGCGGGGACACACAAGAATGTGTCTAGATTAACCATCATACTTGGCATATAACCAAGACCTACTTCATTAAAAAAATTACTTTTTTTCGTACTTGATTAGACCCTGTGCTCACGATCTGCATTTTGTTTCCTATGCTCTTCTTTGTCCCCAGCAAACTTTTCCCTCATCGTAATGGGGCAGACAATCCAGTTTGGATTCGTGCTCCGTAAAAAAAAAATAAAAAAAACAACCAAACCCTTGCAATAAAAGGCACCCTGTATCTTAGTGAGCCAGAACGAGAAATTTATTCGGGCCGCGGCCCAAAGCCATGCGCACTGCTACACAAGCTACCTATTTGCAACAACAATGTATTCTTACAACTAAGTACTGAAACGATAAGTGTATAATCATGTTATCACCTACTGTTGGATGACAATACAAACAATGCTTGCAACAATAATTTTACAGTTACGCGCCACTTCAGATTACGTGCGAAAAATTTAGATTTGCCAACTTTTCCTTAACGAGCTGTAGACGTGTGTTTATGTCCTATGGGAATTAACACTGGAGAAGTGTCCTTAGCTAGCAAGCCAGTAACACAAATCAACAATATTGAGGGCAGTTTTCTCCATAAAGGACATATGCCCACACTTTACCGTTGTGGTTTTCTTCGTTACCCAAAACACCTGATTCCTACGATTTTCAAATATTTCTACCGCGTGGGGAATTTACACCAGTAAGCTGGAATCAGTTATAAGCTCGTTACAGTTAAAAGACACAGTCTGCTAGTGAGCAGCCTTTTTAGATCGGACAACAATATTAAGCGCTCTGACACAATTAAATCTCATTAACTTGGCAGTGGCGCACTGGCATGTGCCTAGATAATAATAATAACGTTGCAATTTTTGTGATAATAATGACAAAATTCATAAGATGCTTCTGCTTATCTATATATCGTCTTGTCATTTAAATTTAATTTTAAATTTTTTAATTTTTTAATTTTCAAATTTTAATTTTACCTTTTTTCAAGTTTCAACATTTTAATTGTTAAATTTTAAAGTGTTTAAATTTTACAATTTATATTTTTTAAATTTCAAAACTTTTGAAATTTTGAAATTTGTTCAGATATCTATCAGGAGCAGCTTATAAATTTTCTTATTATTATTTATTATCATTTAAATTTTAGGAATTATTATTTTTATTTTTCACCTAACTAGCTCAGAATCACCGTTGGATACCCCAAAATGGTTTAATAGGTATCGGACTTTACAAAATGCCTTCAAAATATGTTTGTTACAATTGCTGGCAGTTATGAAAATTATACTACTTCTTTCAGCACTTGAAGTGGAAAAATGAAAATAAAGGGCCATGTTTCATCCCGTCATGTATTTTCTTTTCAGGTTTCACTTTCTTGAGATTCATTTTTTTCTTTCTTTCGTTTATTTTTTTGTTTCCAATTGTTCATATTAAAGATGCTTAATAATTACTAAATTGTACAATTGCTATTTTTTGTTTGTTTTTCGAGTAAACGCTTTCGTTGCGAGTTTTCAACAAGGATTATCAGATGTACCCCTTAAACTTGAAATTAATTTTATTTATGCAGAATATCTTTCTATTAATGACTTAATATTACTGATTTTTTTTTTACATAACTCCCCAATTTTTACGAACCCCAGATTTTCTAAACAACTCCGTTAGTAACCGTATAGCAGTAGTATTGCAATGACCTTTTTCTATATTCCATAGCACTAGAACTGAAAATCAACACTCAGCTATTCATCAGAAATTAACTAGTCCCAGGAGCAAATAAATCCCATAAACGTCCGTAGGATGCGGGAATATTCGTGTTGTAACTCTGTCTTTGTATTCCACCGTTTGCTCAAGGCTGTCTGGGAGAGAAACAGCAGGCCAGTTGATTTAACATTGCCAAAATCTTATTTTACCAAAGCAGTTCTAAGAGGCTTTAAGTTCCTGGCACGTGCGAGAACTAGCGTCGAGTCGGGAGGCAAGATGCACAATGTCTACTTCAGGCAGCCTTGGATCGAGAAACAAAATGGCTTCCTCGTTTTAAGTTTGTTTAAACGCATGTTCCTGCGTGTAGACACACGCTTAGACTATTCGCTGCACAAGGATATTTTTCACTTATATTTATTAGGTAAAAACCTACACGATTTTTAAGGTACGGTTTACACAAAAGTAAAAACGGATACTAGTTCGATGGGTCAGGGCTCAGTACGAACGGTGAACATGGGGTACAACGAGTGTTGAAGACTCCTTCTTCATGCCTCTTGCTCCATGCTAAGTCTTGGTTTTCTTTACAGCTTAGGCAAGTTCCACTGAGACAAGAACGCACAGTATTCGAATCCAACACAGTTTCAGTCTCCGCCAATAAGCAGTGATCTAGTGCACGTTATGTCTGTATAGGGAACCTATGACAACACTATCTTCGTTTTCGTTATTTTAAAGGCACAAAGAACAATCCCATACCAACCAGGTCGGTTTTAACGGTTTTAACCACAGAGTGTTATTTAAAAGGCGCATACACGATTTCTAATTGTCTTTTTCAGTAATCTTCAAACCTTATTCTATAATCCTAAGTCCTTTATCATGCTTTGTATATGGGTTAGTTTATCCTGTTAAAATTACACAGTAATTGACGACGTACTACTTTAAACAAATAATGATAAAAATTGTATTAACCTAATCAATCAACTAATGAAAACGATCTAAAAAACGAGAACAATGACAGAACTGAAGACAGGAATAGAATAGAAGATTACCTACGACGCGTTATTTCTATTAGAGAAACGAAAATTATTCAGAGATTAAAACATTTCCACAGACTAAAAATAGGCAACATGTTCCGAAAGAGCATTCAAAGAATTAACAACTCTTTCGGTAAAGTTTTTCTGTAAATGACTCTTTTTGTTAAGACTCTTTGTATCTGGTGGCGAATGTCCAGTCTAGAAGAGAAGCCATGCAAACGGTGTGGTGCCGGTGTGTATTGGGATATTGGACTATAAAGCTGCTTGTGTCCAAATTGATAAAACCGTTTAAAGTTAATTAGGCCGTATCTATCAAATTACATCATCAGATCTACATTCTAGATACTGTGACTGCATATTTATTTGACTGCTTCAGTCCAGTGGTATACCTCTCCCAATTTACTCATATTTTCAAAACACGGGAAGAATGGTGAACAACTTGTGTGTTTATGGTAGATAAATCTATTTACGGATTAGTCTAATCAGGGCGTAATTGGTACGGATGTGCAAGTGAAATATTTCGACGACTATAGGACTTCTTAAATCCGAATCAGTGATACTGATTTGTTTCTCAGTTTGTTCGTTGATGATAAATTGGTCAATGTGAAGTAACAAGAGACCTATACGATAAAATTCCTAACAATGTGAGAGAATACCTTGAAAAAGTCGAAGTAACAGGAGAAAAGTACATTGTTATGAAATTGAGAATTTTACAGATCATCTCACTTTCATTAAGTGTAAATATATTCACAACAAATTAGAAGATGTTTGATTACAAGATGCCAATGTTGTTAAAACCGTATATGCACTCTTAAGCCCCTACTCCATTTATGCAAAACTTGTGAGCGGAGTAGGGTACCGCTTATTTCGCTGATCTGCCCGGGCAACGAAACCACTTGTCTGCGCTACGGTATGATAGCATGGCTGTGATTGAACGAACGCATATTTGTGTTCATAACTAACTACTGCAAGACTTTCAGATTCATACAAGTGCATTTTCAGAATCAGTAGATTATTCTCTAGTTTTGCATAACGAAACCAAGTTTCTAACCTTTTTTGAGAAGTGAACCATAGTTATTTAACTCTGCGGCCTGTCGCCTATTTTGATCATCAGAGACGAACATTAAGGCGCATGACGATTTGAACCTAGTCTACATGTCATTTCATGGCTCCGATTATTAAATGCACAACTATCTACGTGCCGATTCATTTTGTTTGTCTCACAATAAAGTATTTAGCTAAGATTGTGTGACGAACCGGTCGAGTGCGGGGATACACAACCGCTTGGTTATCGTCGCCATCGTGCCTGAAACGTCATCGACTCTTCTTCCTGTTTGGTTGCCAGCAGAGCGAGCTGAGCGAGTCGATCCCGCTAGCTGAAAGATTCTAGGCTAAGTAACAGGCCGGATTTAGACCTTGGGGGACCCGGGGCACTTCAGGTCCGATGGGCCCCTCGAACTCATAAATTAGTACACAAGCAAAAAGTACAATTCACTTAATTTACATAATTTCACCATAAAGTTACTTATGGAACTTGCGCCTAGCAAGTAGCAAGGCAATCTCGTAAGGCATAACCGCCTGAGTCTCAGAATATACACAAGCACGTAACGTTACAAGATGGCCAAAAAGTGAAGTACACTGGAGGCTATGTGAAGGGTCCAGGAAACCATGAGCAAAAAAAGCTGCAGCCCATATCAGCGTTCTCGTCTTCAAACCCAGTGGACGTCGGTTCGAAGCCTGCGGCTGACCTAATTTCACATGGGAAAAAACTGTTCCACTTTAGTTCGGGTCTCAGAAGGTAATACAATGGGTTACTTGCCGGGCCATAGCGAAGGGTACTTGGTTGGCGGGGGTAGGGAAGAGACTTCCATTTTGGCAACTTATGATGTTGCCAACTGGTTAAAAAAAAATGACAGCAGTGCTACCAGTAAAGTACTTTTGAGTGGCTCCGACAAACCCAGATCGGGGGTCTGGGGGAGCGCTGTGAGCAGCTCCGGAAGCTAAAGCATTTGCCCTATTTTAGTGCCTGTTTCTGGCCTCCAGCGAGCACAGAAGCAACAAATTGTCAAGGATAGTTTGGTGGTTTTTTTTATTCGTTCTTTAGGATTGTAGGTTTCGTAAAAATTTAACTGTGAATAAATCATTTTTTCCAGATTTGTTTGCCAAATTAAATTAAACCGATTTCAGTTTAATATTATATAAACAGACCAGGGGTTGACTATTCGGGGTTGCCTAAACTGTACCAATGCACGCGCCATATTTATTTTTACTGGCTACTTGTTCTTTGTGATGAACCGTGAATGCAACAATGAAGTAGCATCAGCTAACCAACTTCTTCGAACCATAAACAATAGTTCGCGGTGCGTGTAAGTTATTGTTGCACCAGAAACAGTTAAGGCCTCTGCAGACAGAAGAACATTTTGATGCGTAACTACGTGCCTACAAGGTCAACATTGCAGCAATCGTGTGGTTGGTGTTGAGTTAAGGACCAATATTGAAGTCTTTTTTACACCATACTACGTCGGCGTGCAGCCGCGAGCAGCCAGTCTGGTTAGGGCTTTAGGCGATGAGATGCAAACTGCTGCGCCTTTAGAAGTAGGTAAAATTTAATGTCCGATGCTGTAAGGCTCCACCCACCTGTCAATGACTGAAAGAGACCTCGGAAGCAAACAATTCAGGAAAATAAAACGATTGGAAAAAATTGACGTGTGATGCCACGTGCTCACCGGAAGTAACTACCGGAGTGGTACTAAAGTGTTAGTGGAAAGATGGAAGTTTATTTTTCAAAATAGCATAAGAATACGATTTTCACTGTCATTAATTGAAATACGGAATTCCGTTTCACAGTGAGCTAAATTACACCCCCTGCCTGTATTGTTCCTCTTAAATGTTTCCTTTCCAATGATACCAAACATAACCGGAAGGAACTACCGGAAGTATTACTAACAAATCATGATTGACGCATTGTATGTCCCGTAATGAAAATCGTATCAAAAACCAACACTGGTAAAAGGGGCCGCCAAGTTCCGAATGGTTGGCCCTTCAAAGGAGTGATATCAACACACCAAAACATTCGCCAAGTTAATCGCACCACTTAATAGTTCGAAGGTGAAATGAAAACTAGAACATTGCTACTTTCGGTAGCAATGTTTAAGTTTTCATTTAACGTCCAAAGTATTATTCGGTATTATTCGGTTTCTAGTGTGTGTGTGTAGAAACGTACGTCAATATACACGTTCTCATTGTCCGAACTTTGGCTGTCCAATGAGGGATGATGCCGACAATACTAACAATGGTTATAACAATATTTTCGTAATTACGCGCCTTCCCACGCCATCCCCGTTACACCGCCAGGCTTTAAACCATAAAAGGTACGCAGTTCGTATTGTACTGCACCCATTCATCCAATTACATAGCTGGAAGCCATCCCCTTATCTCGGTATCGATGAATAATCACCCTATGGGATTTAACATGGGGATGAGCGGACTAGCTAGGTAGTAACTAATAACACATTTTCAACGTTATTGAGGGTCAGATTTTGCATTGAAAGCAGCTTAGCTGGCATTCCTACACGAGTTAATTTTATGTCACGTGGGTCATTGCTCTCGATTTCAACACAATTTAAGCTTTTGTACCACATTATTATTTTTTTCCAAGTACCTCAAAGGGTTTCAAAGGGTTTAACGAGCGTCAACACCTCCTGGCCATCTGCCCGAAGCCCTAAGGCCCTATGACTGCAACAGCCAGATTCCCCAAGTACCTGAAATGTGCCCAACTACTTCAAGATATAAGACACTGACGCTATGGCGTCGCGCTACAATAATAATAATAATAATATATAATAATATAAAGAGACGATGCTCGAGGCATCCACCCACCCAAATTCCCCGGCGGCAGATGTTAAGTGGAAGAAGTACCACCATTATTACAGTTGTTTTTTACCGCAATGGTTTACAACCTCGACAATTTAATTGATGTGCTGTCTGTTGTGATGTTTGGTGCCTAACTTGGCGCGACACACTAGCGTGTGTCTAGATAATAGGATTATGGTGCGCAAAATTCAAGAAATTTTCACTTTGTGTGAAAAGCATGAAATATGCTATGGATGCACATGAAAGGTAACTGGAAAAAACATTAATGTGAAATAAAAACATTCAGCAAACAATTCTGGACGGGAAAGGTGATATACTTCATTTACATAAATGCAACCATTGAACCCCAAAATCGTATTTTAAATAAATCACCCTTAATTCGCGCGAACTATTTTTTTTTATTTTTTTTAATTGCTTACTATAGTGAATTTCGGTTTTAAAGTGCTCTTGCGAGCTCTCTAATAGCCCGAAGTGGACATGCTCAGAATACTGTTAACGGTGGGGATCTATTGTTTTCATTAATCCTTGCCAAAATTGTTTAGCTTAGATAGGTCCCTTTCTACGCTCGTTTAAAGGTGAGGCTGTAATGGCGCAGCGGCAAAAGTGTATGGTGATTTTCGAATTCAAAGACGGTGCTCTTGCAAGCTCTCTATTAGATCGAAAATATTGTTCGGATACTACGAAAGGTGGGGATTAATCATGATCAATCATGATCAAAATGGTTTAGCTTAGATAGGTATCTTTCTACGACAGTTTCAAGGTGAAGTTGTAAGGGCGTAGCAGCAAAAGTGTATGGTGATTTTTGAATTTAAAGTGCTCTTAAGCTCTCTATTAGACCGAGACGAACGAGCTTCGGATATTCTGAAAGGTGGGAATCTATTCTTTCCATCATTCCTAACCAAAGTTGATTAGCTGAGATAGAGACCATCCTATGCCCGTTTGAAGGTGAAGTGGTAATGACGTATCAGCAAAAGCGTCTAGTGATTTTCGATTTCAAAGCACTCTTGTGGGCATTCTAATAGACCAAAATGGACTTGCGTATTATATTCTGAAAGGTACTGATCGAGTATATCCATCAATCCTAACCAAAATCGTTTAGCATGAATAGGTACCGGGACTTCGAGACTTAACTGCCAGCAATTCTTCTTCATTGAAAGGACTGTTTGTCCACGGAACTCCCTCCCGGAGCAAATTATTTCGGCTTCACCTCTTTAAAAGCTTCAAAACACGACTTGACTTTTGGAAGCACTGATTGTTTGGGGTTCTGGGAAAGGGGGGGGGGGGGATTGGGTGCTTCATATGCCTTGGCTTTGTACCGAATCTAATCTAATCTAAACAGATGGTGTTGTCCTCAAAAAGTGCAGTTTTCGTCTTCTGTACAGCTGTACCGGCTGAGAAGACTATTGCAACGACTTTGTCCTTCTGTCTGTCGCTTTTTTTCAACTAGATAGAGACGACCTCGGTTTACAACGTTAGATTTAGTGTCAAAAGTTAGTTTAAGAACACGGCAAACTAAAACATCGTTACTTCCTTATAGTTGACAGGCTTCCTCGTCGTAAGTAAATGAAATAATAACATTTGATCGTCGAATTGAAATCCAAAGAATAACACGCAGCTATTAAAACAAAAGGATTTTAGCTTCGTTTAAAAGTATCGTCACATTGTTGCATGAATGAATAGGCTTACCGTCGAACCAAATTCTCCATTAGGCCTATCTGCTACTTAACGAAGTTAAAACTGCACTTAAAAAATTAGGCCTGAAAACTGAAAAATAGGCCTAAATTTAAGGGGGGGGGGGAGATGAGGCTTAATGGCGCGTCGACAGCTTGGTCATTAGCGCCTAAATTTAAGGTACCATGGCAACGTCAAGTAGCTACAAGTCGCTGCTGGCTTCATCAACAACACTATATTATGACTCCGTCTCTACAATGCATCTCTCCCGTCACTTCCCTTCCACTGATGTAAATACGTTGTTCATGACTGTGCCCGGAGGTGTACCATGTTGAAAAAAATGAATAGGTAAATACAAAAATTAACACTGCAGGTAAAAATTAGGCTTAAAGACTGACAATTACGCCTAAAATGTAAAATAAGCCTTAAAGTATAACACATTTTTAACCAGCAATTGTGATGGTAACTGCTTTTAGATTATATAATACAGATCGCTGTTGCAGTGCGTGATAGAGAACTGCACCTCAACATTAGAAGTGGCGAAACTGTGCAGAAGACCGGTTGTAACTAGGTAGTCGCTGCAGCCGCTTGTTTTTTTTTTTTTTTTGCGTACCCGTAGGACTATTATAATTCTTGGCTGAAAATTAAATCTGTTCTACCAGAGTACGTATGATTTTTATCGCCGTTCAGAAGGTGACAGATATAAATTTACCCATCAACCAGAAAATAATTGATTTTTAGTATTTACGCAAATAGCACCATCACTGTGCACAGTTCTTGCAGGTGTTCGTTGTCAAAGGCATGATAATGTCAACGAGAAACAAGAATTTCAAACAACAACACTTCAAACGACGTCGTAACGCGGAAGTTATACACTTTTACGCACCAAACTATATGCAAACAGTTAACTGACAGTAGTAAAGATTCGGTAATAATTACCTCATAACGTATTGCCCAACAACAATACAACAATGAAAGAACAAACGGCTTGACTGAGCAAACTCGCCTTAACCTACAATACGTGAGATGTCTTGATTGAGTGATTAAAGGAGCGCCTTAGTTTGGATCTTGGCAGGCTCACGACAAGAATGGCTGCAACAAAAGCCAAATATGTGTCGTGGATGCACCAGAGCCGGCTCAAGGCATACGCGGACGTTACGGGCCAGTGCGAGACGTTGCGGGCTCCCGATCTAAAACCACCCCCACCCCCACTACACACATACACCCAACCTAGCCATCCTCCTTGTTCAAATTTATATCACCTTCAAAATTAACATTGTTCCTACGACTTTGTAAACCTACAAGGTGAGGTAATTAATCATCAAATACTTTTGGGATGAGGAGAAATAGTAAAATATAAGTTTAGATTTTCAATTTCAAAAGTGGTCATCGTGGCTGTGCGGTGAGAGAGCTCAGCCTGGTTGCTGGAGATTTGCGGATCAGGTCGAACCCTTGGTAAAGCCCCCGTCCCGTCAGGACTGCCGGCCTGGGCAGCGTAACAGGCTACCTTGCTCCTTCAGCGGCTATGGGACATACTCTGCCAGTTTTAGCCAATCTTTCGGCCACTACGATAATCGGAGCTTTCCTGGTTCAAATCCCAAGGTTACCACCTCCCTTTACCGGATATTTCTTCTTCTCCCATAAAGTCTGGTAATATTCAAAATTTAACCGGTTCATCCACACAAGCATTCAGTTGCTTCGGTTGACTTAACTCACAGAAATTAATTTAAAAAAAAAAATTGTGGTCGGAATCTGCTTAAATCCTCAATGATGATTTTGGGCTGGCTCTGCTAAAAAAGTAATGCTACGCGTTGCTCAGTTATGACTGAATCTACTCGAACAGGCTAACGTCATATTCGAAATAAGGTTAAAGCTGGTTTTCTGTGGTAGCTGCCTAAATTGAGCCATTTGCTACTTAATTATTAATGGCAAACTAGCCACATCGCTCGTTTCGCTCGAGGAGGTTTACATCAACAAGCAACTATGACGTCACGAACAAACATCATGAGGGGAAAAATATTTAACGTTATTTTTGCAGGTTTTTCGCGTATATCAGGGTCATAATATCAGGTTACCGAGGTGAAAATAGGCCTAACCGAAGCGCACTTTAATTATCTTTCCTACTCCCACCTTTGTAGGTGCCTTAGTTCAAGAGGAGTAGAAGTACAAACATATTCACACCCATGCAGATCATACGTTTTTAATGATGTAGATTCCGGTTTTTTTTTCTTATTAAGCGATTTGGCGAAACACACATGAGTATGGTACGAAGTGAACGTCTATCACGTACTCAAGAGGAGGTCAATCCCATTTAGGTAAACGCAGTTTGACGTTAATCGCACACCATCTCTCGCTTCCAAGAAAAGAAACACTAAGATGGTCAACATCAAGCGCTACAATTTGGGCAAGTACTCCACAAATTAGATTTTTCCTTTCTTTTGCCTCCAATATCAATTGTAGAATTTCATGGTAGGTTTGCAGGCGGCTTGGAAAATAGATGCGACACGTAGACCAAAAAATTAGCGAGTAGCGTACAGTAGATGCCTTTTAAACAAGCGATACCACAAACAGGTACAAAAACTGTTATTAAAATAGAATGCACTTGCGTAGTCCTTTGAAACTCGACCTTTTGACTCAATACAAAGTCATTTTCAAAAATTAAATCAAAATTTATAGGATATTAAAAGTCCGGACTTTACAGATAAAAAGCTCATCAGAAACAGGCACCGTCAGAAAAAAAAAGGAAAGGTCGTACTGGTGTTTTTTTTTTTTTTTTCAGTTTTGTTCGTGTTGACCAGTCCTAGCCAGTTTTGTCTTCTGCATTTTATTTGTAAATTCACCACTTTTGTTATTCTGTAAATTTTAAAGTTGTTTTCACTTTTGAAAATGACTGAATTGTCTAAACGTCGAGTTCTGTCTAAAGACTCATTTTGGATTCTCTCACAGCACAAGTAGACGAGTACTTTAAATGTTAATAAGTTTATGAGCCAATTTATCATAGGTTACTTAAAATGCATCTACCCTCCCACCCCATTTGTCGATCCTATGTTTTAAACTTGGTCCATCGATTTTTCAAGCTGCCTGTTAACGCCAACTCTTATAGCTTGTCATTTAGTAAAATGCAGCTATAGATGAGCCATCTTCGAATTGCGCTGCAAAACATCAAACGGCATGCGTGATGAGTGCATGCCGTCTATAGGCTACTTTCACCGATTAGACGGGTTGCTAGTCCGACTAAGTAAAATTCGAGCAAACGTGTTTATAATGTTAAATAAATTTTTCGGAAAAAGGTATTCAGGAAAAAAGTACTCTATGAAAAGTTTTCCTCTGTAAAAAACTACTTTCCAGAAGCCGGATGTGGCAGTGAAGTACCGATCGTTGAGAATAATCCTTGAGTAATAAGGAACCTTGAATAATAAGAACGCTGTGTGGGGTGGTTTTTCGAGTGTTCATTTCTATCGTGTCCCTTTGGCTTCAATACTACGGAGCTGTCTACTTGGCTCACAGTTGCTCGCTGTGCTCGGGTATCCACGGAACCTCACGAAGCTGGCTTTACGTCGGTGGATTCAGCTATTTTCATTTTTGTACCAGATGTTCGTATTGATCGACCATCTGACACAAAAATGAAACGGTTAGTGTAAATTAGTTCATATAGTGCTACGTAACCCCAACTAACATCGTCAGATTTTACCCAAACACAAAGCTGCTCCACCTTATGGCGTACCTTGTTTATTCAAGGTTTTCTCCTCCGTCAAGTCGTAAAACATCAGTCGAACAAACAAAAAAAAAAAAAGGTGCCTTGCAGCCGTGAACGTGCTCAAGCCAAAAAGTCACGCAAGAGTTAACCTTCTGGCCTGAACGCCACACGCCGCAACGCTAATGTTTCTCAATGGCTTCTCACGACATGCGAAAGGTTGACGCAAACGAAATATAATTTTTACACCTTTTTTTTTTTACTAAAATTGTTCGCGGTTTTGCGTATTTTTGAAAGTTAGCAGCTGTTAGAATGGGAACCTGGCTATCCTGAAGTTTTACATGGTTTTTCAGTGTTTCAACGTCTTTTTCATCTTCACGCCGTTACCCTATCTTCAAATTGCTCTGCAAAACATCAACGGCGTGATTATTATATGATCACTTTGCTTCTAACAACATTTACTCAGCTTCCATGAAACAAAAAATAAACCAATAAATACATCATCATTAAAAAGAAAGTTAATTTTTAGTTTTGGTTTGTTTTGGTTTCTGGGATAGGGACCAGGTTTCCTTGACACCCTCCCCCCCCCTTCCCCCCCCCCTCCCCTCTAGTTTGCTTATTATAAGGTGCATCACGTTTTATGTTTGTAGCGAATCATTAGGGTAAGGCTTCGCGTACCGTTAAATTTCCGCGAAGGTTGAAAATTGCCCGAATTTGACTTAGTCGGACTAGCAACCCGTCTAATCGGTGAAAGTAGCCTATAGACGGCATGCACTCATCACGCACCCGTCGGTAACTTAAATTATCAGATTGCAGAAGAGTTACTGGCTAGATGTTTTCATGCGGCATTACTGTTTCTGAGCTGTTAGACCTCGCTTGCTTACGGTATTAATAATGCAGATTGTTGGCCAGGTTTGCACGAGTTGTAGCCACGACCACGTCAAACTTACGTCATCTTCCACATTCGCAAGCAATAGCCGTGAGCAATGATGCGACGCGTTGCAGAGTGCCAACAAGGTCAAAACTGCAGCAGTCGCAAATGGCTGATGTCGATATTTGTTTACCTCTTTGGGCCACCGTCCTTCACCGTATAGTTCACATTTCTACCAGTCTGTTTGCTTCTCTGTATTGTGGGGTGACGGGCTGACTACATTTTTAACCGAGCCAAGCCAACCTGGGCTGCCCTGTGACTAACTTAGTTGTGTGAAAACAACACACTAGTCCCATCTTTCGTACTGACACCCCAAAATGGCCGCCAATACAATAGGCGCATCCGGTCGCTTGTTTTTTTCCGTTGTTCGCCATTGTGTGGCGTTTGGCGTTCACTTAATTAGCGCGCAATTGTTTTCTTTA
The DNA here is from genome assembly GCA_023313725.1 of Lithobius niger. NCBI lineage: Eukaryota > Metazoa > Arthropoda > Chilopoda > Lithobiomorpha > Lithobiidae > Lithobius > Lithobius niger. The sequence goes on along the minus strand of JAHWFP010043499.1, from coordinate 5,542 downwards.
ATTTCTGAACACGAATTTTTTTGAGGTGTAGATTAAAAGGCTGGCCTGGTTCCGTGAAGAGGCTGATCCGTAGTTGTAGCACGTCCGTCGCTAACATAGCGCGTGACTTATTGAGGGTGAACACACCGCACAACGGGCTGCTCCCTCTCGCGCCTTGTGGGGTCCCCGCAAAGCACGACGGGAATTACGGCGGACGAGGGAGCGGGCCGACGGAGGAGTCCATTGCGATTCCTTCCAGCTGCCCGTGGATTGGATGATGAATGTAGTGACGTCATGGCATTGTGATAAGCGGGGGAGACACAGAGAGGTAGAGGTTAGGAGTTTGGCTAACCTTCCCTAAAAACACATTTGCTTGGCGTGCTGTGTCATTGAAGAATTCGCAAGGCCACACGGCGCGCGCCTAGCTCACTGCAAATAAAAAAAGAAGAAAAAAAACCTGTTTTGTTTCCACAGATCTCATGCCAGATCTGCAGTAGTCACTTCGAAACGCAACAAGTTACTACATTTTTTATAGTACGCTAGATAACAAAAACAGCTGCAAAGACGTAGTAGCTTTCGTCGGCCAGTCAGTCAGCTCGTTTTGTTCGTGTTTTTTTTTTTTTTTATGGTTTTTCTTATAACCGAAAATGCAATTTACGTCAGATCCGTAGCCAGCAATTCTGGTTTTGTAAGGCGGGGTGGAAGGGGGGCGAATCGAGAAGATTATCATGATGCATGACAAAATATTGCAGTTTTGTTGCGTGGCGATGCCGGACGAAGTAATTTTTTTTTAAATAAATCATGGAAAGTTTGATGAAAATTATCCTCAGTTATATCCGTGGGTATTATTGGAGGAAAAGCTTCCATATTAAATTTTGAAATTTTTAAAGTAACAACATGCTCGATGGATATCTTTTTCCGTGATCCAGTGACCTTAGGGACTAGTACTTGTTCTCAAATTCTGGTTTTAAGGACACTTTTGGTCTCAAATTTGAGACCTTTGGAAATTTTACGAATGAGAA
>JAHWFP010043498.1:30866-62906 GCA_023313725.1 Lithobius niger | reverse complement strand
GAAAAAAGGACAAATTTGCGTGACGTTATTTGTGTAAGGCCCCTTATCTATGATTTGGCAAATAGGATGGAAGAAGCTCGACTTAGGGTCGCAAAATTCTTTTATTCTTGAATTGCTCTTTGCCTTCAAGCTTATCATTCTATTGACCCTTCAGAATTCGCATTTAAATAATGTAAATTTCGTCTCGTCATGTAGATGCCTTACACAGACCTTGTCCGTCCGTGAGTTCGCAATTCTGTCTGTCCGCAAACATTAGCTTAAAAAATACATGAGCGTGCGAGGGATGAGAAATTTGTTACACGTTTACAGATCTCAGATAAACTATTTCAATGCTCTTTAAACTTTTTTTTTACCTAAGGGCGTCCTTTTTCTCTCAAAGTAGCACTACGTTAACGCTTACTGGATTGGATAGGCTAGACTTGGGTCTTCATTGCTTCAAGGCAAAAGCTGCACGAAAACTAAAACTTTAAGTAAATCAGCACACGTGAATATTAAATTACTGAACATATATTTATGCAAAATTGAGATTTAATTACAGCCAATGTACGGCCGAAACTTTAGTCCATAAGAAATATTTAGAAATGGTGGAAATTACTCTTTTAACTTGCAACTTTATATTATGCACGGTTTTTCCCCGTCAGTGTAGCGATGTGAATAATAGAAGACACTGATGTCTATTTGTATAACTAGACTGGAGAAAAAATAACAAGTGGCTCAACAAAATGCTTCAACAAGTGTGTTGGCAAAATAAACGAAACCAAAAGCGTTTAACTAAAAAAGATGACCTTACTTAAGTAGTAACTATATTAAATATTATATGAACGTGCGAGATATATACGACTTCATATAATATATATATTATAGTTTTCAACTGACTGGTGTTGATAAACAATTGATACACATGGACAAGCCATTAGAAACATCGCATGCTGCTGGCATTACCGGTTCTACAAAACACGCACATTTTTAATGCTGACACACACACGCAACAAATTGCATAAAATATTTATCCAATAATTGCTTATCACAATAAGCGTGCAGTTATAGGGTCTACAGCTAATATTCAACCATCGTGTTTTTTTTTTTGGCCGCGCGAAAGAAGTAAATAGGTTGTTGAATGTTTGATTGAATTTAGATTTTTGTGTTAGTTTGCCTGTGTGTTTGTATTTTTGAGAAACGATAACATTCGCAAGTTTGTTACGATATGGTTGAAATATCATGATGTGGGAGCATGGTGCATAAAATAAAATAGTTCATATATTTTCGGAAATATTCTGGTTTTAACCTGCTTTCTGCAGCAGCGGAAAGGAAAAGATGGTCAGCAAACACGATCTATAACAGCAAAAGATGGACGCACTCTGACTGCTCAAAAAACTCGCAAGGCATGTAACAAGCAGAGTATTTAATTTTCGACACAGTTTTTAGATTCTTGGTTACAATATATACACAAAATCTAAAATTACAAAGTGGAAAACCCACGCCAACCAAGCCTGGAAGTGCTCTTCCAATATGGCCGCTTCCAGGCTTGGTTGGAGTGGGTTTCCCACTTTGCAATTTTACATTTTGTGTTTAGTATGTTGTGATCAAGACACTAAAAACTGTGTCGAAAATTAAATGTTGTTCTTGTCACATGCCTTGCGTGTTTTTTGACCAGTCAGAGGGCTCACATCTTTTGTTGCCTATACCCAACACTCGCAATGCTTGCTTGGATTCACGGTCTATAGAGTCAGTGGCCGCGAGCACAGCATGAACAACAAAAGTTCATTTACCACAACAAACCCTAGTGTGAAGATGATTACAAATGGTAAAACAAAAACAAAAAAAAAACATGATTACTGCCAATATCTCACGTTTTTAAATAACGCGATTTTAATGTACAAAGGATGGAAGACGTGACTGGTTCTTTTTATCCTTTGTACACCATATCTCGCGCATGGTGGCAAAGCTATCCAGATGCGTTCGTAAGATTCATGTTGGATTTGTTTGAAGAGCACCGGGCAGAAGTCCTATGAGCTTACGAAGAACATTCGTAATTAAATTTTACAACACAACGTTGTGCTGTAGCACATCTCTCTCGGCCTGGAAGCCTGGAATTACGGTCTTCAAAATTCATTTATATGCTACATAAACTGTGATAAAGTTAGTTTAACTTTTCCACCTATATCAGTCAGAATCTTTTTAATATGTTCTCGTAGAGTACACTCATTCGCGAGCCAAATTAGTTTGAAGAAAGAAATAGGGGGAAAAAAAACAACCTTTTATTTTTCAATTTTCTTGTCGTATTATAAATCGATGTTCGTTGGGAACAAAGAACAAAGATCATTTAACGCTGAAAGCTCTTTATGAGCCCGATTGTGAAAACGTCCGCGTTGATGGACGTTCCCTGTAGGATATCCCCAAGAAAAGCTCCGCCCTTGCGCACACTCGCCTGCACGGCACACACACAAAAGCGACTTTTCCGTCTCTCTCTCTCCCCCCATGCCTGGCCGGCGGCATAGAGCACAACATGATAAATGGTGTTGTTCGGTAAACGATGATACTGGCTGGATGTACTGGGTCGACCACTGATGAATTATACTTGCACACAATGCTAATTAAACGCACGCCGATATAACACACACCCTATCAGAGAAACATAGATGCGGCAGGAGAGAGAGAGAGAGAAAGAGGGAATTTCAGTTTTCGGGAAATGGCACAAGCTCCTCTCGCTCAACGAATAGTTAAGCCTTGGCATTATGGAAAAAGTGACAATGCGCGACGATTCGTGTTATGAAAAGTCTCATTGTGCCTTGGCGTCTTCTTGAAAACGTTTCGCTTTGCAGGGATGTTGGTGTCTCGCCCCCCCCTCCCCCTCCTTATTCCCCGCCCCTCTGACTTAACGCATCGCCGCCTCCACACAATGACTTGAAACTCCTTTCCGAAAAGGAGGACGCCGAGCGCACAGCAATAAACGAACAAGGACCTTTTATTCGTCGCCTCTGAAGCCTTCTCTTCGCCTATATCCCCCCGTAGTGCGCAACTCAATGGCTTCAGTGGTCAGACCCGGAGTGAATATTCATCGGACACCAACCTCGCGGCGCTCTCTGAATACTAAGAGCATAATTTCATCCAAAGGCAGTTAACTAAGACAATTGCCCCTCGCGCACTTCAATGGATTCGTATAACCAACCACTTATCTATTTTTTTTTGTGACTGAGTAACAGTGAATTTGTGAAAAGAACGCCGCTGAGAAGAACAATCATTTTTTTTTTTTTAGGAAAGTGTTGGAATAATATTTCCATAATGAGGGGAGGGGTTTTAATTGTCATTTTCGGTAGCACTTTTGGCACTCTTTCCCTTTTTGTCTTTCTTGTTCATTTGAGTTATGATGAGGGAACGCCAGTGAACCATGTTTAGTTTTTTTTGGCGGTCTGTTTAACAGACCAACTCTTAAATTTCGTGGCAAACCACTAAGTTGCGTCGTTTTTTTTTACTGCGATGAGGAAAAAGGCATACACTGAAGACGATGTCTGATTTTGGAGGGGGAAAAAAACACAAGGAAAATTCGAGAACAGGGTTCGTACTCCCCTGTAAACATAATATTCCAGGACTTTTTCAGGACTTTCAATGAAAATTCACGAATATTTCACAGTCCACTCAGGTTAAACAATGGCTGTTGAAACTGTCACTGGTGCTGCAGTAGCGCCAGTTTCGTTTTGGTGAATGGATTTTGATTTTAGTACTATACACGAAGTGTATTCTTATAATTTTTTGTTTTATTTTGTTTTTCTCAACACACTTTGCACACCACCCATTTCCACATAGAAAACAAAAACGCGATTTTTTAAAGTTAATTTCCGGGAATATTCCAGGCCTTGAGGAATTCTTCACGTTTTTCAAGCACTTTTCCACTCCTGGAATTTTATTTTTATTTTCAGGACACTTTTCCAGGTTTTCAAGGACCCACGGGAACGCCGCGAGCAGATAGGCAACCACTGAAATAAGATGGTAGTTGTTGTAGTAGCCTTTGCGCAAACATGTAAGTAAAGGCAAAAACGGAAATTCCTCCAAATTCCTCCACTGTCGGTGCATAGAGCTGCTGAAATACATATAATTCTACAAAACGTGACAAACGCCAAGAACCCTGGCCTAATGCATATCTCGGACATGGAGATCGTGCGAAGCAATCACGTATTGGTGATGCCCTCCTGACGAACAGAAACCCACAAACACATGTGACGGCAGAATAATTTAATTTTCGACCCAAAATGTCGGGTCATGTTTATTTGTAGACAAACCATACATTAATGAGGTGGTAACACAATAAAAATGATGGCTAACCCCTGGTACTTACAATAAAACATTTAAATAAATAAAAACAACAAAAAGCGGCAGGAAACACCGTTTGTGACCCGCCATCTTGACAGTAACCTCAGACTCGAAAATAACGAGGACGTTTCATTAAATGGTAATTCGTTAATAAAGACCTCTGCAGGGCAGGGTTGGCAATGATTTAATCAAAATGATTTAATCAATGATTAAATCATTGATTAAATCATCAATAAAAATCATTGATTTAAATCATTTTAAAATAAAAATGAAATTAATGCAGAAGTATAAGAAATATGCAAAATAAGATAAATAAGCAAAAACGTTTCCAGCAAGCTTTAACACTAGCTCACTGTTTGGCTAAGGTTATGACTCCAAATGTGGGTAAAGACTTACAGAAGAGGGGTAAGACTCTGGGATCGATTAATTGGGCTATGAAAATTATCCAAATATAGCTCCAGCCAAACCAAATCAAAGCCAAACCAAACCATTCTCTCAATACGTATATGTCAGCCAAAATGTTGCTAGTTCGGTCCAGCCACTCGAATGGTAGACTTCACAGTAGGACAAAGTGGGCCAGGAGGTGATCAATGTAGTAGAACAGTTACACACTGCAACTGCCTCCAGTGCACATGTAGAAAGGGTATTTTTATAGTTTAGACTGGTGCAATGCAAACTTCGAAATCGTTTAGGCTTAGGCAAAGCTGTCAACTTAGTGTTTTTGTTTAAACCTATGAATCAAAAAAGTTGCGGGAAACTAAGCAAAAGTGTCTTTGACTAATAGCAATTAGCAAATGACAAGACCCAATTATTCGTGAAAAGTTGAAGATGTTTTGAGTAGGAAAGCCAACGAAGTTCCCATAATTACTGTTGAAGCTACATTGAGCATGAAACTACAGCCTAGTAAGTTGTCATTTAGGATAGTTGCTTGTGTAGCAGCTACTTTGAGTATGACACAATAGATCGGCTACTACTAAGTTCTTGTAGTTACAGCTGACTAAGTTGCTATAATCACTGTTAAAAATGTTACGAGTAGGCCTATATAACAATATCCTACTTGTTGGCTACTAGGTTCTTATAATACTAATGTTGAAGTTTGAGTACAAAACTATAGCCTACTTAGCTCTCATAATTACTGTTGAAGCTTTTTGAATATGCAATTGTAGCCTACTACTACTAAAATAATTTTCAAATTATTTTGGTGTCCCACAACTTTTAAATGTTTACCCAAAGTTTTGGAAAAAATTTGATTAAATCAAAAAATCATTGATTTAAATAAAAAAAATCGATTATTTGGATTTTTTGAAAAAATCATGATTTTTTCCAACCCTGCTGCAGGGCTTATATTAGGTTAATGACGGAGTGAAAGTTACGTACTATCTAAATTAATCCAAGACGGTTCAACGCTTAAAATGAGAAACGACCATGATGAAAATGGACGTCAACGACCATGATGAAAATGGATAGTTTACTCACAAGTAAAACTATGGACGTTTAACTTCATTACAATTAGTTTGCACATATTTTTTGAATCCAAGCCTTCTGTCTCTCATCTTTGAGCACGAGAATTCTTTCTGCCGTACAATTTAGAGCCAGCGGATTTAAGGAACGTAAGATATCGATTTAAAAACAAAAGGTGTAACCCAAATATCGAGGCTTTAGGCATCCATTTAATAGTACTATCTAACCCGAAAACAAAATACGCAAAAAAATAATAAATAACAGGCATAATATAAGCAAACCCTCTGTTGGTTATTTCTTTCTAGCGTCTATGGCAGTCATCGTATACCGAAGATGAGGATCATTACTGAACAAGACTGATGACATATTTCCGATGCAACCGGAAATCATGTTTGCTAAAAGAAAACGTTATTTTCTGGACCGTCTAAAAATATCTCTGAAAACTCGATGCCGACGAAACTATTTTAGTTTTTCTTGCAGACAGTATTCAAATGAAAATGGTTCTTTTGAATAATCTTCAAAAGAGAATATTCAAAAGAAAATGGTTTAGTTTGAAAATGTCAAGTCGAACTCCATCTTCTTATCTCCAAACAAAAATAAACATCTATTTTTTTTTTAGTATATGCTTCTTTCATCTAATGTGTAATTAGAAATTCCGAAAACTATACACTCATGCTCGTAAAGACTTTAAGTACTCCATTCTTTATTTGGTGAAATTGCGAATGTGTTCTATTTCTCAACTAGAATTAGCTTCATTGTGGTGATACTACATACAGAGTGAGATGGGACCGACTCCCCAAGAATTTACATAATGCCAAACAGGTATTTCATCCAATTTTTTTTTCTCGTGGTGTGAAGCACATTTGTGTTTGCATCCGTATTTAGTTAAGCACATTTCACACAGACTTTGCGCACAAAAGAGCACTGGGTTGGTTATCCAGCGGCATAACGTCTCGGCCCCTATGCACAAAAGTTCTTGCTGGCACACCTCCACGACGAAAATTATTTATCAACTAACATGAACGCATGCCTAAGATTCTTAAGAGCCATTTTTTCCTTTTAATTTGATCAGTTCCACGTAGGAGTCGCATGCACGTTTTGACCCTGAGCCCACCTTCGAAATTCTCAAGTATTATAAAAAAAAAACCAGTGCCACATCGTCTTGCTAACATCTAAAAAGGCCCAAATTGGTTAAATCACCCTATCTTGGGACTTCAAAAGCATAATGAAGGTCGTAATGAGTTATTTGATCGTTTATTGACGTTTTCTATTTTAATGAGTTTCCAATTGGAGACCTTACCATCTACAGAGGCAGGGTACGATGGGACCCAACCTACAAATTCAACCAGCGGGGAAGGATGCAACTTTAGCCTTTTGCCCGTCTAATTCACTTACTCCGCAGTCGGTGTGTTTACGACGCTTGTTTGCTGACCAGACGCGTTCCCCGCCAGGTCTGCAGTGCCTACACGCAGTGCCTCCCTTGCATAACTGTGTTTTCGCCACTGGGGTTTTCTCAGGTTTTGCTGACAATCTAGCCTCAGTAATGCGGTTGCGCGTGAATATACCTTGTGACCGCTACAAGGAGACCGCTAGAGGGAGAAATTTAGACGAAATCTGTTTTTAGTAGTAGATGAGTTTGATGGGGAGTGGACCCCATCTTTACTCACGATTAAGCTACATCATGGAAATCTGCGTTATAGGCATTAAAAGGTAGTAAATAAAAACAAGTTCGTTTGCTTTACTTAAAGTTAAGTATATTAACAGAACCTAATTCAAAATAGGGATCGTTTGCAAACAAGCTGTTAAAGGTTTGATACCACAATGTTATTTTAGCGTTTAGCCCACTTATAACCTTACTGCTGCTTTTATTTTTGAATAACGAAAAAAAAAAAATTAATGCCCACGTGGCTGAATTATGCCTATAACAACGGTTAACAACTAATCGTCACACACAGTAATTAAGGTGACGAACGGCGAAGAGATAACTTAAATGAGAGACAGAATAATGAAACCAAAAAAAGGAGGCGAGTGAGTTTGTGGTTAAATTAAGCGACATACCATACCGGGCAGTTTAATTCCAACAGTTAATAAGTAAATCCAATAATTCAAATTCATACGTCATGCTGGAAAGTATTATTTGTTGTTATTTTATTTTATTCACAGAGCGGAGGACACTTCAAAGTCTACGCAATTGCATTACCCCACTTTCTTTGTAATTTTTTAACCTACTTCAAGGTTTTGTTTCTTAGACTAAAATGTCCCAAGATTGTTTAACCATCCTCGGTGGAAACAATTCATGTTAGCTCATGAACTACAAAATAAATGCCTTACGAAATAAATGCTTTACGAATAAATGCCTTACGAAATAAATGCCTTTTTAAAATTTTGCTACTGCGTTCCGTAAGTAATAGAATTATCTTCGTTTAGTCTCTAACTTTATAGCTTTTGACGGAAACGCAAACATCGCTCAACAACCACAACACTTTTAGCAACCAATTAAAGACATAAGTTGCCATAATCTGTGGAACTCATCATTGTTTGCTCAGTAACAACGGGTTTCAACCGGTTTCAATCAATCATTCTCGACCACATCGAAATGAGTTCGAGTTTCATTCACTAGTTAGTCTAAATTCGAAGCTTAGTTCATTTTAGTCTTCTGTACAGCCGTACCGGCTGAGAAGACTATTGCAACGACTTTGTCAGTCTGTCCGTCCCTCGCTTTTTTCAACTTCGGAACAGTACCAGATAGGAACGACTACGGTTTACAACGTTAGATTCAGTGTCAAAAGTTAGTTAAAAAACACGGCAAATTAAAACATCGTTACTTGCTTATAGCTAAATAGGCGTCTTCGACGTAACTAAGCCGAATAGTAACATTTGATTGTCGAATTGAAATCCTTGGATAACACTCTGCCGTAAAAACAAAAAGATTTTGGCTTCGTTTAAAATAGTCTCGTCGCAATATTGCATGAATGAATAGGCTTACGTAGAACCAAATTCTCCATTAGGCCTCTCTGCTACTTACGAAATTAAAACTGCAGTTAAAAAAATTCGGCCTAAAAACCGAAAATTAGGCCTAAAATTACGTTACCAAGGCAACACCAAGTTACTTACGATTCGCTGCCTGGCTTCATCACAGCACTATCATATTATGACGGCTGTCGTCTCTCCCGTCACTTCCACTGATCTATATTATACGCAACGTTGCGCATTAAGTTGTAACACTGTAACTGTGTGGTGTAACCGGAGGCGCACCGTGTTGCAAAAATGAATGAGTTTACTGTACAATCCAAATATTCGTTAGATGCTACTTACGAAATTAAAACTGCAGGTAAAACTTATGCCTAAAGCTGGCAATTACGCCTAAAATGTAAGATAGGCCTAAAAGCTAACACATTTTTAACCGGCAATTGTGATGGTTACTGCTTGTAGATTATATAACAGAGATCGCTGTTGCAGTGCGTGTGCGCCTAAACATTGGAAGTGACGGAACTGTACAGAAGACCGGTTGCGACTAGGTAGTCGCTGTATCCGCTTGTTTAATCTTCAGTCTTCGCGTCCTCTTGTTGTCTGTATAGATGTTTAGAACTCTGCAGACCAGTAGAACCGGTCGCTTATATTATTACCAATTAGACGATGTTTAGAAAAGTACAATCTGTGTAGCCATGTCTGCACTGTGACTGTGGTTGGCGTTAATGACCTAGCTGTCGACGAGCCATTAAACCTCAATCTCCCCCCCCCCTCCACCCCATATCTTAGAAATTATTTAAACAACTGATTTACAAGATAAACGGTCTGCATGTTTGTACAAGCATGTCGCATGTCGGGTGGACAAGAAATACTAGCTAAAATGAAGAGGCACATATCCGCAGACCATATTCCCTAATGAATTTTGGTATCCTTATTGACCAGTTACAGCATGGGTTACCGAAATTTTGTTGAAACATATCCAAACAAACAGGGAGAGGATATAAAGCCAAAAGATATTGGCTTTAGGGAAGCTGAGGGTAAACCTTACAGGAAAGGCTACCGAATTTACTAATGTATAGTGTGGTGTTTGACTGGTACCTTGGGGAACAGAGGCTACAGCTCCCCGTAAAGGGTGCCGATTTTACTAAGTTACTCATAAAGTGGTGTATTATGGATACCTTCGGGAGGTTGACGTCAAACCTTACAGTAAAGGTTACCGACTTTACTAACGTTGCTCACCAGCAGCAGCGTTTTAATGATACCGCTATATTAATGGTACCAATCTACCATACTCTCACTGAACAGGGCATTCGCAGTTACTGTATGTCGCGTTGAAGCATAGTCACAATTAGCAAGTCACCTACAGCTAAACAGTGAGCATGATTCGTAAAATATGAAATCTGCCCTGAACAAATAAAAAAAAAAAACTTCACAGGAAAAGAACCACTGAAATTGAACAACAGGCAACGCAAGCTAGTACGGATTAAAAATAAAAGATCACCGTAGTCAAGGAGACAAAGAAACGTCTGATTCATTGTTGTGTGCCGTCAGAGCACAACACTAAACCGTTACGGTACCTTAAAAAAATTTAAGAAATACTGAGTGAAATGTTAGCTAAGAAATATTGCATGCACGTATAAGCTTTAATAATTAAATCTTAAGAACAGCAAATTTTAAACTAGCAGTACTCTGTATCGGCAATTCGAGCAAACTGTGAGCCTTTGACTTTAATGCCAAAGTAAATTCGTATAATCCGTTGGTTGTGATTTACCTTTATTCGTGACTGACCTGTAATTATTACGGAAAACGTAAAATTCTAGCTTCCGTGCTAGTCAGCATCTATTCCCCTATCATGGCGACCTTTAATTTCCAACACCTTTCTGGCGAATGATGCATTTTTATGCAGTATTAAATGCGTTGAATTTTATGTGAATTGTACTGTATGCTTTCCTTTAATTTCATCTTATCATACTAGAAACGCTATGAATAAAACAGAAATGCAGTGACGCCCTCATTATAGTTTGTTCCACATTATGTTTGCAGGAAACTGACTGTATGATGCCACGTTTCCTTGCACTACGAGTGCAAAATCACATTTATAGACTCTACACTGCTACTCTAAGGAGTCTACGGGTGGGCTATTTACGTTTTTCGGCTCTAGTAGTGGAAGGAAAGGTGGCGTCATACAGTCACTTCCTACAAACATAATGTGGACCACACTATAGCAATGCGGCAGTTGCCTGCAATTGGTTGGGATGACGATAAGAATCCATACAGACCTCCACTGCTACGCGTACCTTTTCCTCAATATAACGAGCTTCAATTTCTAGCATGATTCCGGCGTGAATGGTCCACCTTATCAGCGTTTCACGTAAGAGAAAGGATAATGTTTGTGCACTAAACCTAATAGCAACGAAATCGTATTTTTAAGCGAATTGTATTTCTCTAAATTTTAAAATTCTTACGGGGCATCCGGCAACTTTTGCTGTGACCTGAAACTTTTAATGTTATTTGTGTGAATATTTTACCAGTTAGTTGACCACGTTTGGCCGATCCACTTTATATCCGTTGTAGGAATATTTAATCCATTTGTATCAAGTGTTTTCACATTACCAAAATCCACCCCAAACATGATGTTCATGGCTTCTTCTTTTAGTTGTTAATTTCAGTCATATTTTCCACTTTGACGTGCCTCACCTATAAGTGTTTTCAGTTGTTTATTCAATTTTTTATTTACTGTAGGTTAATAATAATAATAATAATAATAAATTTTATTGCATTTTCAAAAGCTCGAAGTTTTAAATAAAAACTTGTGAGAGCTGCAATACATACAATAAATAAATAAATAATACATTTAATACATAATAAATTACACAATATATACAAAATGGTTAAATATGTACAAAAATGAATTAACTTACAATAAAATCCGCTGTTAAGTTAGTTTAGTATTTTAATATTTAATAGTTATGTCCTATTCGTCTAACAGCTGTCTGTGAGAAACTTTAATTTTTGTAAGAATTTACGAGTACTTGTTTTAATTCTTTTTTCAAAATTCCTTTGCTTTGATAGTTTAATATGTTAGGGTCCAATTTATTGAAAATGTGTGGGATGTAATAGGGTTTGTTTCTTAGTCCATAAGCATTGTTCCACTCTGGTATTCTGTATTTCTGTGTTTTTTTCCTTAATCGTTTGCTTTTGTTTTCATCATAATTTTTGTGTGTATTTATGTAGTAATTCTTTATTACTACCACAAAGTCTCGTAGTTCTATAATTTTTAAAATGTTATTTTTTGTATATAATTCATTTGTTTTTTCACCTTCTTTCCCAAACAATACTTTTACTATCTTATTTTGCACTCTTTGTAATCTCAAAATGATATAATCATTTTAATAATAATAATATATAATATTTAAATATAATATTTAAATATAATATTTAATAATAATAATAATAATAATAATAATAATAATAATAATAATAATAATAATAATAATAATAATAATACTCAATAACAGTGGCGTAACAGGAGGCAACGTGAGTTACTTTTGCGCACCTGAGCACAGTAATTTTCCTAGGTTTCGGAATGGGGGTGGTGGAACATGGGAGGACAACCGCTTTTTTTCTGGGTGAGGCTCGGAGTGTGTCTTGGTATAAGTAATGGTGGGAGGGATGCATTCCCATTGCAGTTGGCTTGTTAATTTGACCGATCTTGCGTACCGCTTCCAATGCTGCGAAAAGTGCCTCTGGGGTCACCAGCCCCTTTCTTTTATTTTTTCTTCATCAGAAACTACGCTTTGATGATGCTAGCAAATATAATTTGTCGAGTTTTTTCCAATTTTCTTCTCGCAAATCTCCTTTTTTTCCCCCATTTGCTAACACTAAGCTCTATATATAGCCGTTCATTTTGCGCCTTGCATCATTTTGCAGATTGCCGTCGCTTGTTCGTGTGGATTGGGTTCTGTTTAGCATGGCGTCATCCTTGAATGGACTCAAATCAGTGTGATACGACTACTACTGTCATTAATTCATCGTGTTAACAGTACGGCCTGATTTCCTTGGATGCACCGACGGCAGTATGTTCCGTCCTGGAAGGAAACACTAGTCTGCGCAACATGAGTTCTCCAATGTAACTCGGTAGACACGTGGACGTGCAGTGGATTGTTGACACCTCCCTAGCGCCACTCTTGAAGGCGAACAATGTCTTCTCCATCCGACCAACGAAGAAATAACGTGAAGAAGAGTCCAAAAACAATTCTGCGGCAAAGTGAGCAGTGATTGGCTGCTTTTAGGCGACGTTATAAATCACTCTTCGAAGGAAAACGCGACTGGTGGGTTGCACGAACGACGATAGACGAAGACTACAAATTTCACTAGAAGATGTTTGCACAGGTGGGAATTTCGCCAGTACTGAATTTCACCCCAACAAATAAAAGACGCGTTATAATAATTACGTTATGAGTATTGAGCATATAATAAGCATAATCCATGAGCATAATCCGTTTTGTAAGGTAACGTGTCTGCTTTTCCAACCGAACCGACCACCAAATGGTGAGTTATGCACCCCGTAATTCGTGACGTCGTAACGGGTTTTAGACCGCGTTTTGTTCTAATCTCCAGCTGCGAGTCATATATGACGTCACTTCCGGCCTGGACCGGAAGTAGCTTCTTCCCCTCGAAAAAAGAGACCATTCGTCCTTCTTTTCTCTACTCTAGATATATCCATATTATTTGCTGCCACTAACTAGCTACCCACCCATACTTCCGCCCTACTTGTTCTTATTAGCTGTCGAAATTTTTATTAGTTGTTGAACTAGCTGAACCACATAATAGCTAGCTCTCAGCCGTTGACATTTGCTTTGTATAGCCATTGTAATCATGGAATTAATATAACAAATATCATTAGCTGGTAACCCGTTTTAAGGCATGGGGGGAGTTGAGACTTGATGGTATGCCGACAGCTAGGTAATTAATTCCAACCTCAGTCACAGTGCAGTGATCCGGGTTACCACTGTGCCACAAACTACAGAGATGTTAACCAAACCCCAAATCAAACCTTATCGTATCTTATTGTCCCTTTTAAGGACGGCATGTGCGTCCCGTTGCCGTGTGTATTTCCGTTGCTTTCCTTTACCCGGATTGCAGAAGGGGCCGCTCGTGAGCCTTTTCTCAGGTGGCTTTGACCTTCGCATGTTGTGATCATCACAACAGCTAACACATGCACTACACTTTCTGATTGTGAGTGTTGTTGCAGTTTCTGTGAGACAATGACTCTCACGCGAGTGGTGCGATAATGATTAACGGTGCCTCCTTTTCATTCTTTCCAGTACGCGCCTTGTCTCATCACTCGAGGTAACTAGACAATGGACCTTGATACGCTTCCAAAGCAATGGGTTGTCAAGTACACTCCCGACGAATGTGGATGCCAAGGAGTAACACTTTCGACACAGTGCATCAGATAAACACAAGCAAGAACTGGAAGCAATGGGTTTAATTTTCTTTTTCGTAACTAAATTGAGTGAAGACATAACTCTCTTGTCAAATCTGCTAAATGGATGCTGGTTCCTGAAGTTTCTGTGGTTTAGTCTGATTCTCTTTTTCCGTCCGCGCGGAGAATTGCCTCTTAAGATTCATGTGTTTGGTTTTTCGTATGCCCCTCCCATCCGTTAGATGCGGGGGACGGAGTTACGCCGCTGATTAAGCATCGGTGTTGTTGATAATGAAAACTCTAATTTTATTTTAGATATGATTTCGTAACGGAGACCTCTTTATTCCAAATCATACTGGCTTGCTTATAAATTATTCAATATGCGCAGCTCAAGCGCAAGACTGTGCTTACAAATCTTAGACTGTGCTTACAAATCTAAGACTGCGCTTACAAATCTAAGACTGTGATTTCAAATCTCAGACTGTGATTTCAAATCTCATGCATGTTTACGCTCTCAGAAAATATTGGCAATTGAAAAGGGTGATGAGAACGTTGGCGTAAGTTCTCCTTTATTAAAAAAAATGCGAGTTCGCATTCATTAGGAAAAAAAGTCTCTTTTATGAACAAAAATAAGGATCTGCGAACAATACACTTTCTGTACACTTTTTAGCAGACACTTTGGTTACATATTTGAAACATGTTATCCTGTTGGTTCATAAATTTTGATTCAAATGTCTTAACTGCCACGCCTGGTTTCAAAATGAGGAATAGTGTAATTACAACTTCAACGTATAATACTTTCATACTGTGTGAAATTTACTGTTTTACGTGCATGCCATGGGTTAGCGACTTCGTACGCACCGAAGGATGATCCTGACAAACGTACACAATGCTTAAGACCTCCTCTATTGATTTTTTTTTCTTTTCTATACTTTTGCAAAAGTTCAATCTTCAGCGCACGCACCTCGTTTACTCGTACGCCTACGATGCAGAATTGGTATTCCAGGGCAACTCACGCTCATACTTTGCCACTTTCACGTTTGCGGATCACGACGACCATCAAACTCCACATAAAAAAAATGCCACTTCTACTGAAAACTGCACAATGTCAGTAAACGGCCTGTACTGAGTAATGGACATCGTGCAGCAGACGGCCAGTTCCGTCGTTAAAGAAGTGTTAGTCGCATCAAAGCGTCCATACTTTGTTAGACACTCGCGCACTACCACGCGCTAAGGGCACAGAACACTCTTTTCCTTCACGCATCATGTAATCACAAACTTCTTGACGCTCTTAGGGGTTCTTACCTGAAACGGTCGCCTTCAACAGGAACAGGAGCAGAAGAAGACGGCGAAGACAAGAGACGGCGGTCATTCCAGGTCTGGCCATCGTCTCAGTACATGATCTGAAACGAACGACGATTTCCAGACAGACGACAGGTATAGAAAACACGGGGAAGAGATAGAGGTTGGCTAGCGCTGAGGCAAGCGGACGTGCCGCGGACCAGAGCTCGACGGCAAGCTGTACGAGCGGGCAGGCGGGCGATCGATTGAGCTGAGCTGGCAGACGATTGGCCGCATGTACCGTCGACGAGCAACACCGGAGCAAGTGAGGACCGCACTCCTGGCGCCACTCCCTTATCTTCTGCCATAGACTCGTCCGAGAGTGGCACGAGATCCGCGCGAGAGCGTCAGAGAGTGTGCGCGCGCGGGAGGATAGAAGCCAGAGCAGGAACTTGAATTTCATTCAAAAAGCAGTTGGAAATCGCTGCTTCAGGCAGAAATACATTATGACACCTGAGTGGAACTCCCACCCGCCGGAAAATTCTTACCTTCACAGAGTAACTGTCAATACGAGCCTGGCTTCAAAACTAAATCAATATAGAGAGCAAGATTCAATAACTGCCGTGGAAGGAGACTTCTGCTGCATACCAATATTTGTAATACGTTTTACCATCGTTGTGGTCTTATTTCGTACAAGTATTTCAACAAGATGGCAACTTGATCGATTAGCTAATTTTTGTAAATAATTATAGTACACTATGTACACGACAAGATTGCAAGAAAACTCTTAAAGGCTCTCGTCGTCAGAGTAAACGCCATGAAAGCTAAGCTAATGTTCTTTCTTAATTTAAAACAGTTGGAAACTGCACAATTGAAAGCTAAGTAAAACTCAAGTATTGCCTCTTCAATTGCCAGAAAGTCATGCTAAGTCATTATTTTTTTCCTTATACTACATTTTTTCAATAAATGGGTATTTCCATGTGCCACTGTCACCAGCATCAGTTGAGAATCCCGCAGTACTGCAACGAGTTGAAAAAAATTGTTTTCAAACATGTGACAGTCAATATTTTCATGGAACATGAATGGGAGACACAGAAGAGATAAGAGGATCTTCACAAGTCTTTCGTTCAAACGCTTTTTTTTTTATTGTGAATTTAAATTCACAATACTTTAGAACAGGGCATAAACCCGAAGTTTCTCGAGAGAGAGCTTAGTTCACGAATCGGCACTACATCGATCGTTGATAGCGCCACAGCCAGAATCTTGTATTCGGAATTTCTGCATCTCCATGGCAGGCGAGTACTTCGCAAAATGACCAATATACATGAAATAAAGGGAAAATGCTCCGGTGATAACCGTTCCCGCATATTGCTACAAATTATAACGCATTTTTGCAATCTTGGTTAAGTTACTCGGAAAGCACAAATATGCGGAGCATGTGCAGTAGATCGGTCTTTTTCAAGAATTCACGCATTATTTGCTGTTGATGTCATAGGAGCCCCACTGTTATCCGTGGATGCAACACGGCTGCCGCACTCGATCCAATGAATCGACGCAACTCTGGACTAACTACCGATGAAGCGTAAGCCGGACTGCTCCGAACGTAAAAATTTTATTGTAAAACAAAACATAGCAGGGCTAGGACCTCACAGCCTAGGAGAGGAGGTAAAGGGTGCCATTAACTCTCTTGACCTAGCTGGTGAAAAAGACATTATTCATTTATGTCCCTTTCCTTTTTTTTTTTTTTTCAAACCGCGTGTGGACTTGCGTGATCGATGTGAAAATGACGTCGAAAAAATAAATAAAAGTTGTGATTGTTGAGGTCACGTGTTGATTAAACAACGGTTCGGCTGGACATTTTAATTATCCAGTATTAATGTTGGTAGCCAAAACCTGCTGCGAGGCTGGCCTCCCCAACCCACCCCCAAAAATCTGGGACTGAATAATTTCCAGGGTAGTTTATGCAATGTGGGTCTTTCCGTTATGTCACCATAAGCTTTTTTTTTTGTTTTACCGAGCTTCTTACATTCACAAGCATGCACTTCGGTTATGGTATATTAGGCGGGTTATGTTTGGTTCAGTGGCGGACCCAGGTGGTGCAACTGCACTCCCCCCTCCCCACACCAAGACCTGGGATGTTAATTTATGTTTGGATCAGTGGTGCGTCTAGTGGAAGGAGCGAGGCAAGTTAACTGGAGGACCTTCCCCCTCCCCCTAAAGATACACGAAAGCTAAAAAAAAAGCCAACATTCACATTTGTTAATCGTCATACTACTTACCGTAAGTGTAATTAATGCAAAAAAACCCCATTAATTACCAAGAAGGTATATAAAGAAATAAATCCACATCCTATTTCTTGATGAAAAAGACAAATTCACAATACACTATAAGAAGAGTTAGGGCTTATCTTGTGTAATTTGTTAGGGCGAATGCAGTAATTTCATTGCAACTATGCTCTATATAGGATCGTGTAAGTCTGCCGTGAAAGGTACTAATGACTGTCAGAAACTAAATATTTAGTTCATTTTTAGAAAAGTTGTGTAACCCCACTGTTACCCAAAGGGGTAAAGATTCATTCGATCGCTGGGAATAGACCTAGACCACTCCTGGTCATGTCTCGACTTTTCAACCTAATGTTTCGGTCTCGTCTAGTTTCGATAAGTCTTGACTAAATGACGCAAGAGGAAATGAGCAAGCGGATTCTGCAGCAAAAGGGGCCCTTTCTGGCCCTCTCGGAAGGGATCTCAGCCTTGTTTCCTCGGACGCTTTTCCAACTCTGCGTCTGAGGTTACACGCTTTTTGGCAAGCCTCGTGGGATGGACAGGACGGCAATAAATTACGAGCTATTAAAGGCACTGTTGAGGAATGGCACTCGGCGTGTCGCCGCAGTCGCCGTGAGGAGGTGGTGTTGGCCCGTTTGCGCATTGGTCACACTCGACTTACTCACTGTTTCCTTTTGCGGGGGGTTGACCCTCCTGAATGTTATTGGTGTCGGCGGCCACTTACGGTCCGCCACTTACTTGTTGATTGTCGCCATCTTGATGGTGTTCGTCGTCGTTTCCATCTTCCGCATGACGTTGCGCGTCAGTTGGGCGATAAGTCTGTCCTCCTGTCCGGTGTTTTTCAATTTTTGCAGGAGGTACAGATGTATGACAAGATTTAGATTAGGGGTTTGAATAACATCTCTGTAATGTGTGGTGCAGTGGCAACCCGGACCACTGCACTGTGACCGAGGTTGGCGCTAATGACCAAGTTGTCGACGCGCCATTAAGCCTCAATTCCCCCCCATCCCCCTCTTGACTAATCCCAAAGCCTCACATTGTTCTGGAAGTTATCAAACTGCTGAAATTACTCCCAACAAAAGGAGAAAAGCTTTTGCTATGTTTTTGCTTTCCCACTTCTCCGCACATTGCACTCTATAATTGCGTACCCCTACGTCACGGCCCCTTTCACAACGTAGCTCCTTCAAGATGTCCTTTCACCAACGCCTTCATCAGTCTTCTCTGAATACTGAAAGAGCTACCTATGGCAGTGAAACCACGTATAGTTTTAGCCGAACTTTCTGAGGCTTATGCCTTACTTGTTCACGTTGAGTAACTCACTTTTAGCTCAACGTCCACGTACTTATGGTAATTACTCCCCATAGAGCAGAGTCAAATGATGTCATATTGTTACAAGAGAGATACATGCAAGGGGCACTAGATTGAAAAGGTGGGTTAAACAACGGCAATTCTAATCAAGCCAGTGCTTTGAGAGTGGATTTCGTAGGCTTAAAAAACCGTTGTTTTCTCCAATCCCTTATGCTACGAGGTTATAATCGGAAAATAAAGATTCCACTTGTTTAAAAATGTCAGCAACTGCCAACAAATCAATAAAAATCGCGTGTTTTAGGCCTAAGAAATCCAGTCTAATAGCATTGGCTTCAGTAAGACGCTCTGCTTTTCCCCCACCAGTGCACCTTGCAGCTAACCCAGTTACTGGCTCCACCATAGAGTTATATACAATAATACTACGTCGTGTCACTGCCCTATACTGCGCTGAGTTTACCAGAATGAATCCTTTAAGTCAACAGTCTTGTCAGAAGACGTTCTGACAATTTCTGTTTCTATCTATGAGTATTGATGAAAACCAAGGAGAAATGACGTTATAGAAGGTGGACTGTGAAAATTCCCTGTCTGCAATTAACCTATTTTTGGACCCATCGTGACATGTGGACATCACTCATTCTGCCACTCCTTTGATCCTAATCGTCCTGGAAAATATCCACACAACGGCCTCACCAACCAGCGTACCTTATGCAGCCTTGACGGTAAAGCCCCCTAATTTCACCTTGTCTTCAAGGCCCGTGCTAGTATCGTACCAAATGCTGTGCATCTTTACGAAGCTAGGCTTGTGATAGGCGAGTCAGCAAAATGCTGATGCACAAGCTTTAACGTGCCAATCTTACGTCATCCCGACAGTTTATTCACTATCTCTCAAGCACACGCACATTACAATACAAAAACATTTAATTTAAATATAGGAATCGGCACGAAGCCCTTATACCGGAGGGGGAAGGGGAAGGGGAAGGGATTGGGGCGTAACGGCTGGTCAACAACCAGACTTGTATGTGCATATTTATTACCACTGCAGAAGCACATAGTTCAACGTGATATGAGAAATCTTACAATTGTTAATTTATCCAACACATACAATAGGGGTCTGGTCAAAAGGTTGACACCTAAAAGGCAGACTAGTACAGAAGGCTGACATACTAAAAGGCAGACAAGTACAAAATGCTGATATACTAAAAGACAGACAGGTACAACAGGCAGTCACCATAAAAATATTGCCAAAAGAGAAGGGGGGTATCTGATTTTTGATGGTGGGGGGGGGGGGGGGTGTCATTTATATGGATACCAATATTACTAATTAATTTGAGAAAGTGCTAAAATGTTTCATTCAACTAACCCAAATTAAAAAAAACCTAAAAATCAGTCAGACTGGCAAGATTGTAAAATTCGTTTTAAAATTCGTCTAAAACGAAAGGTTGTGTGCGATGCCGCTTAATAACTCCTCAGTTGAACGGTTTTGTTTATCATTAACAACAATGTACATTCATCAACATCAACATCCTTTCTTTTTGTGAGGGGGTTGGGTTCTCTTCAGATACATTCTATTTGAGCCGACACCTGGTTTTGTTCCTTTCTTAGATCCTTTATTAGAAGTGCAAACCAACATGAGCAGCACCAACGATTAACACCCGTCTTCAACTTTGTTTTGTGTTCTAAGATTGTCATTATTTTCAGCAATGGACCAAAATGCAATCGGAAAATGGTGGCGGGGGGGGGGGTTAAGCTCTTGTTATTACTCCATTTCTGAACATCCGTTGGATACAGCCGCGAACGTAGTTTTCTTCAAACCATTTTACTAGTTGTGCGGATTCTATACTCGCATCGTTTCTTTCAGTTCAACAAAAGAGAAGGGAGTATTTCGGTTTCTGGCAGGAATGCAAGGGCGGCGAGATGCTACTTCTCATTTTCACTTTATAGTATGACAGGGTCTAAATTTCGAATTTTCGCCAAGTATTTTGGCCCAAATAAAAAAAAAATCCTTTATTTAAACTTGAGGAAATTCCGCGTGAATATTGCTTTGATTGATGGTATTTCAAAATCACTTATGATTACACTGGGTGTCATTTCTACGTGGAATGATTCTTCCACCAGGTAGGAAAAATCTTCAAACAGGCGTTTGTAGCAGGCTTCAGTTTTTCTAGACATCAATACATAGACCAATGGCAGTATCCTTGAATTTTCATCCTCTCCCCCACCTTTTGAGCCGTGGATCGTGTACAGCTGCTGGATATATTTGGAACTGTACCATCCTTTTGATGTCTCATTCACTTTCTCCATCAACATCAGATTCACGAAGGAGAAGCTTTTGGCCTGTTAGAGTCTGTCACAACTCCAGTGGGATATTCATTTCTTCGAGCGTAGTTGGTTCCGCAAGACGTTGTTCTCGCCTTACCCTCTTGATTTGCTTTCTTATTGCTTCTTTAGAAGGCATGCATGATTGAGAGGATTTTGGCATTCGTCTTGAATTATTTTGAAGTGGGTTATCACGTGACGAACGAGCATTATCCTTAATTGTTTTTAGCATTGTTGAGACAACTTGCTGACTTGCTTCCGGAGCGTAGGTGTGAATTGTACATAATCCTAACACATGTTGGCCGTTTATGAGAATTGTTACAGCACGTCCATTGCAGCAGCCTATTTCGTAGTTCCTACTTCTTTTATGGTGACCACGCCTATCACATTCCCAATAGTACAAATCATTTCACTGCTTATTTTTCGACATCAAGTAGCCTTTGATAACCAGCTTCAGTCCTCCCTTTTGACAACAAACTTCTTTGCAGACCTCTTATTGCATTTTTCCTTGTGTACGTATGAGTTACAGCATTCCTTCCGTCCACACCTGAAGTCTAGTATTTATATTATTTAAATCTGCCCACCCGGAATTCATAATGGCACGCACCCATTATTATTTTAATTTAGTCTTATTAAAATGTTACTTTAAGGTCGTGTTCGCAAATTTCTGTTAATACACGAATAGCTAGTTTTTTTTTTTAGATTTTTGAAGTTTCCCTGTCATCCATTTTCTTAAATATCAGATATAAATTTATAGTCATTTAAGACCATCCCTAGAGTTATAATCTTCCCCTCCGCCAAGTTATGTTCCCGAATTCAAAAGAGAGCATTCAAGTATGATAATTTTGCGCCACTCCCCCTTGTTATCAATTGTCTAAACGCCCTCCACTATTACGTAGTTCTTAACTTTGCCCTAACCACCCCCTCTCCCTAAAAAAAAAACAATGGGGGAAAAATGGCTTACTTGTTAAAACTAAAAATTTGTGAAAACGGAGGACTCGCACACTACCTTGCGTTTTAGACGAATGTTACAATCCTAGAAATTTATAGGTTATTACTAATTTTTAGTTTTTTTTTTTAAACTTTCAGGCTAGTTGAATGAAACATTTTTGCATTTTCTTAAATAAATTAGTAAAATATTAAATGGGTAGCCTACAGTTTATTATATTATAAGGAAGTTCTGTAAGATATCAGGGTGCCTCTGCCTTTTAGTGATTTTTTTGTATATTTTAAAGTTTACCTGTCATTGAATACTCTCATTTTTCTAAATTTCAGATATAAATTTATAGTCCAACCCCCAAAAAGTCTCGTTCCTCCCTAAATAATCGACAGAAATCGTCATCAACAGAGGAATCCCTCCCTCCCTCCCTCTTTTGTTTAAATTATTTTGGTGTCTGCCTCCTTTTAGGATATCGGCCTTTTGGTGTGTCGGCTTTTTGTACCTGTCTGGCTTTTAGTATGTCGGCATTCTGTAGCAGTCTGCCTTTTGGCCTGTATGGTTTTATCCGTCGGCTTTCTGAGTGTCGGCTTTATGACTGGGACCTGTACAATACACCAAAATACATGAAAATTAAGAAACAACCACCACAATCATTAATATACAATTCAGCATTCATTAACCTCCTAGCGTGTTTAAAACTCACTGTGTAATAAATTTATTCATTGTAAATTTAGTTGGGACTACATGCGTTAGTTCTCTTCTTCCATAGGAGTTAAACCAAGCTGGAATTGCAACCATTAAGTTGATCAGCGTTGCTCCCTCTTTATCATACACGGGAAGTCGTCTTTCTAACAAAACTAGAACTATTAATTTCTCCGTTCCTACTATACATATTCCGACCATATCTGGCCCGATAGAGAGAGGTACAGAAGGTATATTTATACCAACTTTTCTGCATTTCCGTGCAAGAGTAAACGTACGGAGCCACACGTAAATTTGAAAACTGTTGACTTGTTGTTGTTGTTGTGGTTGTTCTTGTGTGACACGGTTTCAGAAAAAAAAAACTACTGCACCTACCTAAAATCTGAAACATGAGCTAAGCCGGAAATTTCCCTGGGCTTCATCCTCAAAGAAACCACTTTTCCGATTGGTCGATCCATTCCGGAGTTACGAGTCCCTGAACGATCATTTTGATTGTTTTACATTGTTTTAACCATTGTAATTTGGGAACAATGCCACCCAGCAAACTCCAGATCCATTCTTCGTGCACGTGTTATGTCTTTGCTAAAAAGTCGATTGTTGAAGGGTAAAATGACCAGACAGATGACCAGGATTGGTTAACTCTCGTTAAACCCTTTGAAAAAAATCCATGTTTCAGCTAAACGCATATAGATTTAAACCAAACTAAGCAACGTTGTTAATTTCGAGGCCTTCAGCCTTCGGCCTCGAAATTGGTGGCTAGAAACGATAGAATGGCGTATTTATTTCGCAGATGCAGGCTTTCAAAGCTGAGTTGAATTGTTTCAAAGTGGGCACAACAATCGATTGCATGCATAAACCTTTGTAGCGCGATGCCATAGCTGTAAAAAGGTACACGGATTACAAACAAATACGTTAAGTGTGCCGTAAAAAGGGTGGTTATATGATTGAAGTTTCACATCACTTGTTAAAATGTACACGGATAAAAGTTGTCGATTTTTAATTGAAATAATCAAATGTACAATTGAGAAAATTGCATCTGTTTAAGAGCTGTTGTGCTTTACCAATCATATATTTTACGTAAAGGACAACAGCACATAAGCAGATGCAATTTTCTCAATTGTACATTTGATTATTTTAATTAAAAATCATCAATTTTTGTCCGTGTTCAATTTAACAAGTAAATTCATATAACCACCTTTTTTACGGCACACTTGACGTTTTTGTTTGTAATCTTTATTCTAATTTAATTGAAAAATAAAGTTATTTCTTAAACGCAAAATTAGTCACTGTTACTTTGTCCATTTCGTTTACCAAACAGTTCTTTGCTTTGTTGCTTTGTTTTGTATTTTCTGTTGACAAAGGAGATAACCGTATGTGGTAATACCGTATATGCTTCCACTAATGACACAGTTTATACAACATTCAAATAAACCTTTCTTCACGTTTTTGTTCAGAATAGAGTGTTTAGAATGTAGCGGGAGGAGATTAATTTCCTAATTCGAGTTAAAGTATTATTAATGTGTGTAGTAAATTTCCAGCTAGCATCAATGGATAGTCCAAGATATTTGCATTCAGCAAACTTTATTAACTCTAGTGCAACAGTTGAGAAGGTCAACCTTGCACTGTTTATTTTTATGCAAAAAAAGCTGTCACTATTTTCCGGTTTCATGTGAGAAGTCATTATCTGTAGGTAGAACGTATTTTCTTCACTAATAAATAAACCATTATTCAGAAACAATTATTTAAAATATTAAACCTTTCGGAAGGTTATCAGTCATATTTTTACACTTACGATGTATTACGATTAATATAATGTCATCAGCACATAAAGTTAAATAAGTATTTGGATCAATGAAAAGTAATTCATTTATGTAAACGGTATCATATGTTCAATATGATGTTCCACAAGGTTCAATAGTAGGACCTTGTGAAACACCATTTTGAACAGGATACCGCGTGCTATATGTATTGTGAGATTCCTACACAGAATATTATGTCAGTTAAATAATTAATTATGATATTTATGATTTTTCCACGTAGTTCCGTATTAAAACATTTTCTTATACATAATATCCTTGTCTATTCTGTCGAATGCTTTCTCTAAATGTACTAAAACGGCTCCCACATATTTCCCATCAGTCAATGCAGTAGTACCCATACTATTTATCCTATGCAAGTGATCCTTTACCAGATTGAAAACCAAACTTATTATATTTCCGAAAGAAGATGGTAATAGTCAGAAGGTATTTTTCAACAATTTTATTACTATCTGCTAACAGTGCAATAGGTATATAATTGCTTACCCCATCTATTTTACGTTTTTGAAAAATAGGTCTGAGTATCTTTTTTTTAAGATTGTCAGGCAAGCTTTCTTGTCAATAATAGCAGTAATCAAGGGTAGAAGGAAAGAGCTACAATTTTTTAGCTTTAATAAAATATAACAAGAATGATAATTTATTCAGTACTTACAGGAGCACGAAGTAATAATGACTGTGCGTGCACAGAGATAGAAGACAAAAATAACCAAGAACACAAAGACTAAAGGGAACAAATCGTAGTTACTATTAATACGACTTAGAAACAGATTGATCACTTTGTAAGCACTGTCATAGCATTCACATTACCAGAGAACAGAGCCTATTTTATCACTAAGATCCAGTTTTAATCTGCTTTCTCATTATCATTTTTGTATAATAGTAATAGGATTTCATTAAAGATCTTAGGGATCACAAATCCCATTCCTGTCTTTTCATGTAAGAGTTTTTCCAGATTAGTCTTTGGAACCAAGTATTTTGAGTTTTTTAAATCTGTTTTAAGTTGTCTAAGAACGAGTCTATGCTAATACAAGCGTTCTGAAAGGATCCAGGCATCACAAAGTGCGATTTTCACCTTTTTTTTTTATCAATGTAGTTTCTAATTTTGTAGGGTAGGAATACACATTGCCTAATTTTTTTGATCAGGTTTTCAACATGATTGTAGTTTTTCAGTGATTGTAGTGTTTCCATTTTGTGTTTTATGCACTCGATCGAATTAATAATTTTATGGAAATCCATAAATTCCACCTGTATATTTGAGGAGGCTATCAATACACGCATCGTAGGTTATTTTGTTTTGTTGTTGGCATTTACAATTTTTTAACTGATACGATTTTGGCATTTTTTGTCTTAATTTCAATATTAAATTATCCATACGACTTAAATTTTTCAAGTAGTATCTACCAAAAAACTAAATAAACTACACTCTCTTCAGAATAATTGTAGTCACAATCTGTGCTGCAGTCACCGACGTACTTGCATTTATCAGAATTAAGAAATATAGCCTATTTACATTAGTTTTTGACGTACAATGAATTTATGGTCTTGCTAATGTTAACTTCGTTTTCAAGAAACCATTCATTAATTTTAACAAGCCTTCTTGCAGATTTATAATCATTGTTGCATAATCATAGTAATTGATAGACAGCATGATAAGATCACCAGCAAAGAGTGTAATTGTTGATTTTTCAAGTATGTAAACTGATATGATTAAAGTAAATCAAGAAAAGTAAAGGTCCAAGTGCTGAACCTTGTGGTATTCCATAGTTAACTTTTCAATAACTGCTTAATTATTTTTTCACGTTTAGTACAAGCGTACCTAGACCTTAGGTAACGTTTTAGAATACTTAATACTTTTTCTCTCAGCCTACATTTATAACATTTCTGGAGTATTTTATGGTCGACCGATGGAATCAAATGCCTTTTGCAAAGTCAATGGTTTTTCTACATGTTTCTACATGTTTTTCTTGACGTAATGCTAAACCAGCGAGCTCATTTGCTTGTTTAAAATAATCCGTGTGGCTACGATTGCTTCTAAAACCATATTAAGCAATTTTTAGGATATTATGAGTTCCTCAAGAAAAATGTTGTGCCGTATTATAATATATAATACGCCAAATAGTACATTATATTATCATAATAAAATATATATAATAAATTTATGATATTGATATTATAGTAAAATATTGATATTTACAACATTATCGTGGTAATTAATATATTGAAATTATTTGTAATAGTGATAATAAACCAACAAAGAACATATACTGACTAAATTTTTAATGTCGTTGATAACGTGAAAGGTTCAACCAATGGGTGAAGAAGTGTCTTGTTTTGGACGCACCTTACAGATAACAAGAGCATGTTCTTTGCTGAAGCTATATAATGACTCAAGAAGAGCCAAATAATATTATTGTGATAATAATAATAACAGTAATAATACAAATGATATAATAATGTATAATGATAACATATAATAATAAGTTTATTAATCAGGAAGAGCACGAAACTCTAATGACTTTATGTGTTTACAGTTCATAGTCAAAGTACATGTTCGTATGATCATCAAGAATCGTGCCTTTATTATTAATCACGAAAACAGCAAACACTACAATTTGCAAAAATGGGATGCCTTACTGAACAAATCCCCCCCCCCCCCTCCCCCAGGCCTTGTGAACTTGTCCAACCGATGTCACTAGGTATCTGCAAGAAGAAAGCCACCTGATTCTGTGGTTTAAAAAAAAGGCCTCGTCTGCTACTACTGTGCGAAGCCAGCAATTTTATTTTGATTCGAGTTGAACCTAGTTGAATCTCTGCCAATGATTCGAGTTTCGAATTCGAGTAGTTTGCAACCATCTTTAATTTTAAAGCTCACAGATTACACTGTAAGTTACGTAAAGGTACTCGTCCTTCCTCATAAGATATTCAGTGACATACTTTAAACGAGCAGATGTCCTTGACTATGTTTCGATGTTTGCGGTCGACTGACTGATACATCTAAAATAAAAACCAATCCTAACGCCTAAGGATCTGAGAGTGAGGATTGCGTTGTTTCTTCCTGTTTTTAAGCACAATATTACGCATATTTAGTTACGTAACGCTTCATACGAAAAGCTTGAAGGACTCGAGCTTCCTTACCCACCACTTTTTTGACATTTTAATGATTCATTTTCAATTATTCAAACACATATTTTGGCTCCTGAACAAGGTGCAGTGCATCTATGCACCGAATTCATGAGTAATTTCAAATGTTCAAGGAATTGCATGTGAAGATTTGAGTACATTTTTCAGGTACGTATTTAGTGAATTGTAACGCAGCAATTTCTAAACCGCAGTAACTACTTTTTTTCCTGTTCGATTCCTTACTCTAGCAGCATTTAGCTTCGGTTGTTTATCACCTCGACAAAACGCAACCTGGGCCACCAACTCGGTGAATGTTTCATCGTTTTTCTTTCATTCTAAAAAAAAAATAAAATAGTAGGGAAGAATAACTGCACGGGGCTGCGGCTAAAGCATCGTCAACACAGGAGTGATATACGGCTCTGGCTCCAGGCTTCGAAGTGATGTACCTTACATTTCCATAGCAACAGCTCAACTTAACCATGAGCATGCGTACAGGACCAAACTAAGAGCAAGTCAGTGACTGGCTCTAAAAACTGGGAAATGGAACTTTGCACTGCGAAGCAAATCTAGCATGGAAACAACATTGAAATCCCACAACAATCTGTGATTTCATTTAATACAATTATAGTGAAACATATTTATGGTAAAATTATTACTGCACAGACTGTCAATAAATTTAATAACTACAATTATACTTTGCCTACAAAATGACCAATGTTACTTAATAAATGAAAACATAGTGAAAACATACTGGTTGGTGAAACGCGGACTTACTACAGTGCCGATTCCACATGATAAAGAAAATCTGAAGAAGCAAAAACCCACCCGAAAGAAAACTACGTTGAAAGCAAGAAGTTGTAATGCTTATTTGTAATTCAAATACGAAACAAGATTTAGTGAATGGCTGTGGAATGACGTTAAAAAAAAACTTCACGATAACTCTTTTAGAAGTCGAAATAACAGGAGAAGCAAAAGGGAAAAAAAGTACTTATTCCACGAATTATCCCACCATCGGACACAGTCAAACTTACACTTCCTCATACGCCACCGCCAATTTCTAATTCGATTTGCATTTGCTATAACAGTAAACAAAGCGCAAGGACAAACCGTCAAACACATTGGGAATTTTCTACATCAACCCGTTTAAGGCCACGGCCAGTTCTATGTGGCTTTTACAAGAGTCAAATCATTTGAAAATGTAAAATAAATTATTAAATAGAAAACAGCAAGAAAGATTAAAACCTCGATTACACACGCACATCGTAATATTTAAAAAAAATCTTAAACTGAATCATGATAAAAGGAAATAATGATGAAACTTAATACAAAGAGATAAAAGACCATTTCTTCCATACATTATACTACACATTATCCCCACATGATCCACTACAACCCAAGAATTCAAACGAAAATCATGCGAAACAAAGCGAAACCTAAACAAGGTAAAAAGTAAAACAAGAACCATGCATACATAGTTAAACAATTAAATGATTTCTTCTATACACATAACCACAGCAAACCAAGCAAATCAAACGAAACTCTTGCGAATCAAAGCTAAACCTAAATTTACACACAGTATAAAAACAATACAACCATACATACAAGTTAAACAATTATAGATGCACATTTTTGTCATTGTTCGTGCCCGTGTTGCCCGTGTTACATGTTGGCTGCCGTGCCTGGCTAACCAAACTTCCGACAATGTGCTTGGTGCAATAAATCAATCCATTTTTCAGCTAAAAGCTTACAGTTTTAAAATAAATGGAAATAAGTTGTTAATTTCGAGGTCAGTAGACCTAGAAATTGATAGCCTGAAACGATAGAAAGGCGTATTTATTATGTAGATTTAGACTTCCCGAAGTCGAATTCAATTGTTTTAAATTTGGCAGCAACAATCACCACATTTGCAACCTTTGTTGCGAGCCGACAAAAGTACCGCTGGCAAAAAGCTTTTTGAGACAACAATAAACAAAGAAACAACAAAACAAACATGAAAATGCACAATGACCTCTGGATGACATACTCAACATTAAGATAATTAACTATGGAATAACAACAGAAAGCAAACCCAAAACCTGGTAATAACAACAAAAAAAAAGAAGAAATCACAAGGCAAAGAGTAAAAGAAGCAAGCAGTCTGCATTAGAGATTGGCCGTGAAACAGGACGTCCTGGGTTCGAAAAAAATCTGTTAACAATCAATGACGTCACCTATTTTGCGGTATTGTTGCTGATTGTTGCATGTTTGTTGCAAGGGTTAGATTTTCGTTAATTTGGGGCATTTAGGACCCTTCTCGTTTCTTAAAAATACGCCTACGCTAAAAACGGTTTAATTTCCTGTCTTTCGACATATTTCTCACATTTTTAGCTTCCTACTTCCAGAGGAGAAGAAGTACATATATACATACAATATATACATATATATAACCGACCGTAAGGTTTTAATGATTAAGACTAGCGGAGTCGCTCGCTTCGCTCGATCATTCCGCGTCGTCTCGCTACGCTCGAGGAGCTTTCATGTTACAACTTTTATGCTGCTGACAGACATTCCACATTTAAAACGATCAAGCAAATGATCGGAATGTAGTACGCGTTTTTTCAGGCTTCAGTTCATAAACAAATTAACTAAACAATTAACACTTCGCCGTTTAGAAAACCAGCCCCCTTCTGCCGTGCGCCTAAACTGCCAATGAGCCAGAAGGCGAGACATGCGATTTCTACCCCAGCCGGCCTTGGTTTGAAAAATACGCTCGAGGAGCTTTTATGCTACAACTCGTATGCTGCTGACAGACATTCCACAACTAAAACAATCAAGAAAATTATCAGAATGTAGTACTCGTTTTCTTAAGACTCAGTTCATAAACAAACGATATGGTAACCATAAATCACTCCAACCGTCTGGCCACCTATTAGCTACATGCGCCTCTTGTTCAGATTGTCAGCCATAATAACTCCGACTACAGTACAGGACTAAGCATGCTACGTGTCGCAAGAATCATGAACCTTCCTCATCCAACCTGATTCCCGTTGTATACTGAATGGAGCGTATAAAGAGTGTCCAAGTTGTAACTTATCTTTGTATGCAATCCCTTGTCACAAGATCGTCTGGGGGAGAGGATGTGGGTTTCGTTTCCCGGCTCCAGGCCACTTAATTCAACATCACCGAATCATATTTTACCAAAGCCTCGATAAAGGTATTTTCTTTCTGGCACATGCAGAACTGGGCCTTGAGCCAGGAGATGAGACACGTGATTTGTAGCCCAGTCGGTCTTGGCTTGAAGAAGCCATTCCCTTTCCGGCACGCGATTGAACTGTTACTGAGCCAGGAGGCGAGGCATGCAATTTGTACCCAGTCAGCCTTGGCTTGTAGAAACGACCCCCCTTTCTGGCATGCACCAAACTGACAATGAGCCAGGAGGCGAGACACGCGATTTCTTCCCCAGTCGGCCTTGGCTTGAAGATACCTTATCCATCCCCAAAGCATGGACGTTTCAACGCTGTAGCACGCGAGTTGCTGCATGATTGAGCAAACATGCTTGGTAATTTTATCATGCATACTCCTTTGTGCCGCTTTTATAGATTGTTTTTTTATTCAAATAAATTTTGCTGACTTTACATGGTTTCCTTGTTTCACAAATTTTAAGAATTTTTACTAAAAAACCAACTCTTTCCCCGCTACGTGTGATGCTTTGAAACAGCAACCACACGTCGCCTATAATTTGTAACTAATATAAAAGATTTCCTGCAAGGCGAAATCTTACCTAAAAACTATTCGTGTTTACCACAATTAGTCTGGACTATTGCTGAGTAGAGACCAGCTAATAGCACACTATTGATAGAATGTGGACGTTTCACAAATGAAATATTTCTGACACCCTTTTCTGTTATCAATATATTTTGTTTAAATAGGCCTATTTTAGCATTAACTTTTTCGTATATAGCTTTAGTTAATTTCACTTAAATTTAAGGCTAAATAGGTAGTTTGTATTTGAAATATCCAGAATGCTACTCCAACAATCGTCCCATCAGCGAGCTGCACGTGCCTCATTCTTGAATAACGGCTGTTAGCATTGCCAGCCGTAATCCTACTGACAACACTACTGGACCA